>JAWQEG010005450.1:17500-22500 GCA_033782935.1 Petrolisthes cinctipes | reverse complement strand
ACACAACTCTCCAACCCACCCACACAAACACAGAGGGAAAACAAAATACAAAGTGGAAACTCGACCCCCTCCCCTCCCCTCCATATCAGCCTTGGGCCCCCTGCAGAAAATAGCTCCTTTCCTTTTTATTTTGTTTTGTTCCCCCCCCCCTCCCTTCCCCCCCCCCCCTTGACCCGGAGCGTGGTCACGGAGGCAGCGAGAAAGGAAGGCAATAACCGACCCCTGTGAAAGAATAGGGCGTGGGATGCAAAACTGTTGATTCCTTGTCAGTCCTGCAATCGAACAGTGACTTTCAATATTGCGTGCTTACCATTGTGCAACTGGAAGTGCTTGGCTTGTTGGAGGAGGTGGGTGGGGGAGGGGGGAGGGTTGGGGGGTTGGTGGGTGGGGGGGTGGATGGAGAGAGAGGAGTGAATGGTATGAATTGTGATACAACCACATCCCTTCCATTCATTAAAATTATGTTTGCTGTTGAGTGAGTTGCCAGCAATCGCCTTTTTTTCTTGATAATTAAGTGTGCATATAATAGAGTTTTCAGACTGTACCTTCCTATCATATTTAAGGGGATAGTATACTATTGGTACATTGGAATGCCTTGATTCCTCCAAAGTATGCCAGGAAACAGGACCACAATAACAAAATTAATTGTGGCCCGTTGCCTGGAATAGTTTGCAGGAATCAGTTGCTCCAGATTTACCAACACTATACTACCCCCTTAAGACGCTTCCATCAAACTGTGTCACAAAACAGAATGATCCCCAACTTATATACTGAGGTATTGTACTGGCCTGTTGTTGCCTGGCAGAGTTTGGAGGAATCCGTAGCCCTCCCATTAACACACAAACACTTAATTACCCGCTAAGGTATTGGTCATTTCAATGGGTTATTAGCTGAGTTATATATACCTTGAAGGTCACTGACTTCTCCAAACTATGCCAAGAAACAGATCCCCTATTAGTACCAATAAGGGTGCCTGTTTTCTGGCATAGTAAGGAGGAATCAGTAGCCTTCCAATATATCAGTTATAATAGAAACTTACTCGTCATCACTCTTCAAAATCCTCTTACACATTCATGATACAATATACATCTTTTTTAATCTACAAAAACTTATGCTTCATCAGTATCCAAAATCCTCTTATGAATTCTCAGAAGGCATCGTGGTGGGATCTAGTGAGCGCCTTGATTCCTCCAAAGTATGCCAGGAAACAGAACTAGATTAACGAGAATAATGGTGTTCTCTCGTTGCTTGGAATAGTTTGGAGGAATCAGTTGCCCCAGATTTGACCACCAACACTAACCCCTTAATTAAAATAAATAAATAAATTAATAAAAAACAAAAAGTTATAGTAACTAGCGGTGGCTGGAAACAATTGTACAGTCAGCGGCACAAATATGTTTCTACCAGACCGTGAACAGTTGCCAATTTGTCGATTTTTTTCTGTTGCTGTGACATTTTTTTCGGGGTGTGGGTGGGGGATTTTTGGGGAGCTGTGTTGATGGGATATTTTTAGAGAGAGAGAGTGAGGGGGGAAGAGGGGAGGGGGGGGGTGAGAAAGATAGATACAAGATAGATAGATAAATAAATAAATCGATAGACAGATTGAGAGAAACCGATAGCTAGAGACAGACAGACAGACAGACAGACAAACAGACAGACAGACAGAGAAATTAACAGACAAATAGCCTTCAGGTAAGGATAGACACATAAATAAATAAACAAATAAAAAACCAAAACAAACATATAACCAGATTAGAGCCAGCAAGCCAACCAACCAACCAACCAGACAGCCAAAGGAAAAAGAATAATTCGAGGAAGATGACGTCACCCCAGACAGGTGTTGGTGACAGGTGAGTCTCGAACACAAAGCTGGTCTGGTGCTTGTGGTGGTGGTGGTGGTGGCCTGGGGGAAAGAAATTGCTTGTTGGAGCGATGTGAGGCAATTATCGGGGCCTTCAGCTGTCAGAAAGGAGGAGGAGGAGGAGGAGGTGCTGGTGGTTGAGATGGTGTTGGTGGTCGTGTGTTGTGGTGTGTGGTTGGGGATGAGAAGTGATGGTGATAGTGGTGGTGTTGGTGATGGGATTGGAGGTGTTGGTGATGTGTTGTGGTGTGTAGTTGGGGATGAGAAGTGATGGTGGTCGTGTTGTTGGTGATGGGATGGAGGTGTTGGTGATGATGGTAGTGTTGTGTGTGGTTGTGGATGAGAAGTGATAGTGGTGGTGGTGGTGGTGGTGTTGTGTGTTTGGGGATGAGATAGATGTGGTGTTGGTGTTGGTGGTGGTTAGTATTGATGGTGGTAATGGTGAAGATTTTTTTTTTTATAAGATAATGAAGACTGAAGAGGTGGTGTAGAAATGACAATGACTGACTGAGAAGGTAATGATAATGATAATTGTAGATGGTGGTTGTGGCGGTAGTGATTAGAAAAAAAAACTATATTCACCATCACAACTACAAAATATAATAAAAAAAAATGGGACATCTTTCACTTTTCCCACGTAAGGCTTATGTCTGTATTGATAAGGGTCTAGACTCTAGTGTGAGAGTTGACCCTGACCGTGTGTGTGTGTGTGGTGACCAACATGGAGTGGTTGGTTCAATTTATCTGTACATGGAGTTTGTGACGGGCTGGTGGTAAAACTTTGAACCACGTGGGAGGACACAACTGCTGACTGCCTGACTGAATGGCTAGCTGGATGATTGGCGAGCTGGCTGGTTGGCTGGCTGGCTGACTAACTCACTCACTCACTCACTGGCTGACTAGCTGACTGGCTGACTGACTGGCTGACTGACTGACTGGCTGACTGACTGACTGACTGGCTGGCTGGCTGGCTGGCTGGCTGGCTGGCTGGCTGGCTGGCTGACTGACTGACTGACTGACTGACTGACTGACTGACTGACTGACTGACTGACTGACTGACTGACTGACCAATCGCCTGAAACACCCAAACCTACATTCACAAGAAACCCCATACTCACCCACACTCACACACCATCACCACAAGCACCCTCCAACATACCCACAACCACAACAACCACCACACAAACCCCACATCCACACCAACACACCCACATCAACCACAACCACCACAGGCATCCAACACACACCACAACATCACCCACAAAACCCACCCACACCCAAAAAAAACCTCCATACCCACCCACACCCACACCCACAAAACCCCTCCATACCCACCACCACCACCACCACCAGACATCCACACCCACATTAAGAAAAGAGAACCAACCCACTCATTACTGGGAATGCCTGCACCAGATGTAATGTAGCCTTGCAGTGGCCAGTGTGTGTGTCTGTGTGAGGCATGCTGCTGTAATTGGTCAAGTGGTGGAGTGGCCAAATTTCTGCTGGGGGTCCTTTTGTGTTTGTGTGTGTGTGTGTGTGTGTGTGTGTTTTATTTTTATTTTTATTTTTTGCTATATGTCTGTTTTGGTGTGTGTTGTGTTGTGTGTGTGTGTTGTTGGAGTGTGTGTGTGTGTTTGTGTGTGTGTTCTATTTATTTTATTTTTTTGCCATATGTGTGTGTGTGTTCTTGGAATGTGTGTGTGTGTGTGTGTTGTTGTTGTTGTTGGAGTGTGTGTGTGTTTTATTTTTATTTGTTTGCTTTAGTGTGTGTGTATGTGTGTGTGTGTGCTTCAGTATGTTGTGTTGTGCTGCAGTGTGCGTATGTTGTGTGTGTGTGTGTGTGTGTGTTTTGTATTATGTTATGTTTTGTTGTAATTTTGGCATACAGAGACTTGTAAACCGAGGAATATTTTTTTTTTTTTTTTTTTTTTTTGCGTTTGGAAATCGAAGACCGACTAATTTTTCCAACCTGTGTAACGAAACAAACCCCATAATAGTACTACTGAATTAATCTGTTTCCTGGCATAGTTTGGAGAAATCAATAACCTTCCAATATTCACCAACAATATACCATTAAAAAAAAAGACGAAAATAAGGAAACAAAAGGAAGAACGGGAGAGAGAGGGAGAACAGAGAAGGAACAGGAGAGATGGGAAGATCAGAAGAGGAACAGAAGAGATAGGAAGAACAGAGTAAGAACAGGAGAGATAGGGAGAACAGAGGAGGAACAGGAAAGATATGGAGAACAGAGTAAGAACAGGAGAGATATGAAGAACAGAGGAGGAACAGTAGAGATAGGGAGAACAGAGTAAGAACAGGAGAGATAGGAAGAACAGAGGAGATAGGAAGAACAGAGTAAGAACAGGAGAGATAGGAAGAACAGAGAAGGAACAGGAGAGATAGGAAGAACAGAGAAGGAACAGGAAAGATAGGGAGAACAGAGGAAAAATAGGAGAGATAGGAAGAACAGGGGAGAAATAGGAGAGATAGGAAAGGAGAATGTTGGAGGAAGGAGATAAGGGATACGGCGTGCCAGGTGATGGAGAGTCAGAGATAGTAGTGGTGGTGGTGGTGGTGGTGGTGGTGGTGGTGGTAATGATGGGAATTGTGTTAGTGGTGATGGTGGTGATAGTGGTGGTGGTAGTGGTGATAGTGGTGGTGATGATGGTGTATTATTTGGTGGTGGTGGTGGTGATAGTGGTGGTGGTGGTAATGATGGGAATTGTGTTAGTGGTGATGGTGGTGATAGTGGTGGTGGTGATAGTGGTGGTGATGATGGTGTATAATTTGGTGGTGGTGGTGGTGATAGTGGTGGTGGTGGTGGTGTTGGTGATGGTGATAGTGATGATGGTGTAGAAATAATTTGGTGGTGGTAGTGGTGATGGTATATTTCGATAGTAGTAGTGGTGGTGATGGTGGTGGTAGTGGTGATGGTGTTTATATTAGTAGTAGTGGTGGTAGTAGTAATAGTAATGGTGCTAATGATAATAGTACTAACGATGATACTATGTACCCTAATTCCCCTCATATTATTAATGTTATATATTATGTATTACACGTCAATAACTCGAAATTGATTCACTCGTAAATTGGTGGTTATGGTGATGAGGTGATGAGAGGAGGGTTAGTGGTGGTG
>JAWQEG010005450.1:0-12500 GCA_033782935.1 Petrolisthes cinctipes | reverse complement strand
TGCTATAATTAGGAGAAGTGGAAATGATGAGCTCTATACCCTTTCACTGGACTGGACGAATTCTGGCTCGTGTTCCCAATGAAATAAAGATGCATGGGTTTGTTGACTGAGTGGAAATTTTCGTCATCTGATTAGAGAAAGATTGTTTTGGGGGGTTGTCACTGTATGGGGAATATTATTAATTAATGGCATGTAATTTCTACGTTGGATGAATTCTATGTTTATATCCGTTGAAGTAATGGAAACCCAGAGAGAGAGAGAGAGAGAGAGAGAGAGAGAGAGAGAGAGAGAGAGAGGGGAGAGGTTCAGGAGGTGGGGGATGTAGAAGGGAAACAGAGCGGCAAACACAGAGTGACACGCAGGAAGGGGAAGGCAGAGAACACACACACACACACACACACACACACACATACATACAAAAAAAACACAAACATACATACACACACACACACATACAAAAAAAAAGCACACGCACATACAAAAATACACACACACACACACACGCACACACACACACACACACACACACACACACACACACACACACACACACACACACACACACACACACACACACACATCAACGTACGGAGTAAATTTTCAGATATAACACAAGAAAGCGAATAAGAAAAATGGGATAAATGAATGAGAAATAAAGGGGAAAAGCAATAGAGTGAGACAATGGGTAGACAGGGAGAAAATGAAGAAGAGAGAGAGAGAGAGAGAGAGAGGAATGGGAGAACAGAGGAGGAGGAAGAAGGGGAAGAGGAGAAATGAAGCGATATATAAAGAACAGAAGAGAATTAAAACACAGGCAAGCGATATGAACAAAGAAAAACAAAGATAGAGAGAGACAGACAGACAGACAGACAGACAGACAGACAGACAGACAGACAGAGACGCGCAAAACAGAGACACAGACAGACAGACAGACAGACAGACAGAGACGCGCAAAACACAGACAGACAGACAGACAGACAGACAGACAGACAGACAGACAGACAGACAGACAGACAGAGACGCGCAAAACAGAGACACAGACAGACAGCAAAATTAATAACAATCGCCTGAGGTTATACAGGTCATATAACACTCTTAATGAACTTTCTAGCCTTTAGTTTTGTAGACAGTAGAAATTATAACCAAATGGGGAAACAAGTTAAAGGGGGATTAAAACATGGAAGGGGCGTGAGTAAATAGTCTCTGAATGGGGGTTTAAAACTATTGAAAGTAAAGTATTATCCTCCCATGGACTGATTTACCACGCATGATGGTCGGTGGTGGTGGTGGTGGTGGTGGTGACAATCCATAAAAAGTTGTTTGAAAGATCCTTCATTTTGGCGAGGGGGTCATAAAAGGAGGTACTGGACCGAAGAAGGGAAGGGGAGGGGAGAGTGAGAGTGAAAAGGATGACGGTGAAGAGCAGGAGGAGAGAGGAGGAGAGAGAGGGGAGAGAAGTTGGTGATTTCCAGGAAGTTGCAAACCTAAACATGACAGTCAACTGGGAGGAACGAAAGGAGTGAGTGAGTGTGTGTGTTTGTGATACCTAGACAACCCCGAAGACAGCAAAGTAGAAGGAATGGTAGGAAAGAGAGGACAAACTATTATAGTGGCCATTGTGTTTGTCATAACGAGAAAATTACCAAACAAACAAAGTAGAAGGAATTGTAGGAAAGAGAGGACAAGCTAAAACACACGGTGGCAATTGTGTTTGTATTAACGAGAACAGAACCAAAACAAGCAAGGTACGAGAAAGAAAGGATAAAGGAAGGCAGGAAGGTTGGAATGTGTGTAATTTGTCTTACGTAAAGCACCAAGAAACAAGTAAGGAATGGACGACGAAGGATTAAGGTAGGAAGTGTTGGGTTGTGTACTAGTCTTATCCAGTGAACCACCAAACAAACAAGTCAGTCGAGTATGAGGTAGGAAGGGGGCGATGGAGGCAAGGAGGGAGAGAGGGAAGGAGAGAGAGAGCGAGATAGGGAGGATGGGAACAAGGCAGGGAGCGAGGGAGAGAGGTTGGAAGGGAGAGAGGCAGGGAGAGAGGGAGGGAGTGTGGTGGTTGTGTGATGGTGGGGAAGAGCTCGTAACGTTGCCAATTAAAGGTTGATGAAGTAAACAGATGCCGGAGAGAGACTGGGTAATGTTGGCTTGTGTTGTGTTACTCCCCTGTGTTGCCTTCGTTATATGGGCTGTGTGTGTGTGTGTATGTATGTTTTGAAGTGGTGTATTGTGTATGGTGTTAACATGGGCTTTGCTCGTATGTGTGTGTGTATATGTGTGTGTGTGTAAACTTCTAAACTATATACACAACCAACCAATCCTTCAACTAAAACAAACCAAAAAATCACCTCAGCATCTCGTCTCGTCTCGCCTCCCTCAGCCCGAGAGAGAAACCACACGTGACGGATACTTGAGCTCCTCGTAAGTGGATACAAATTGTAAACACTAAAATGGAAGCTTTACGACCTCCTCCCCGCACTTTTATCGTCCAACTTGGCCCCCTCAGCTCAAGTACAGTCTCGGGCCAAAGTTGTGGTGGTTCATTCACCTTTGCAATTGGTATGAGAAGGAGGAGGAGGAGGAGGAGAAGAAGCCTTTATCGACGACGTTCGGTTTTTACTACAGTTTCACCAGGTCAATAACCACTCTTCCTCATTAACCATCCTGTCACGTTCATTCATATTTTTATTATTTTACGTTTCCAGTTGATGACGCGTTGCTATTTTTTTTTTTTTTTTTTTTTTTTATTGTGTAGTAATTCGCTTTCGGGATATTATCAGTTTCAATATTTATGATCTGAATGGATAATAAACAGGGAAAGTGATGATGGTAATGATGAAGGGGGGATTGTAGTCGAGAAACTTTTGGTGAGGACTGTTGTTGTGCTCCTCCTTCAAGTCAGTGCCATTCGATTTATTCCTCAGCCTCTCATGGGACAGGTCAGGTCAAGTCAGCTTAGGTTGGTTAGGGTCTGGTCAAATTAGGTTAAGTCAGACTATATAGGATAAGTTAGGTTAGGTTGGTTAGGGTCTGGTCAGATTAGGTTAAGTCAGACTATATAGGATAAGTTAGGTTAGGTTGGTTAGGGTCTGGTCAGATTAGGATAGGTCAGAATAGGATAAGTTAGGTTAGGTTGGTTTGAGTCTGGTCAGAATAGGTTAGGTCAGATTAGGATAAGATAGATTAGGTTGGTTTGGGTCTAGTCAGATTAGATTAAGTTAGACAAGGATAAGTTAGGTTTGGTTGGTTTGGGTCTGGTCAGATTAGGTTAGGTCAGACTGGGATAAGTTAGGTTATGTTGGTTTAGGTCTTATTGGATTAGGTTAGGTTGGGTCAGGTCAGGTCAGGTTAGGTCTGGTATGTTAGGATTGGCCGTAAGACACTATGGCCCAAATTATACTCCAAACTGTGCCACGAAACAGGTTCTATCAGTATGGGTGATGTTTTGTGGGTCAGGGTAGAGGAATCAGAAGCCTTCAAGATCACGGTTCCTATAAATGGTACCCTCATCCCTCTCACCCCTTTCACCACTCATCCCTCTCATCACCTCAACCCTCTCACCCACCTCACTCCTCTCACCCACCTCACTCTACCCCATCCCCTACACCCCCCTTACCCTCCACCCCCCCTCACCCTCCACACCCCCCTCATCCCCTACACCCCCCTCATCCCCAACACCCCCCTCACCCTCCACACCCCCCTCACCACCTCGCCCCCTCACCCCTCTCACTCCCTCACCCCTCATCCCCTACACCCCTCCCACCCTCTACACCCCCCTCTTCCCCAACACCCCCCTCTTCCCCAACACCCCCCTCACCCTCTACACCCCCCTCACCCCCCACACCCCCCTCACCCCCCACACCCCCCTCACCCCTGGTCGTTTGGTGAGAAAGAAATTGCTGCCTCAGGTCCTGTTATTGCCGCCCCCCTCATCTCCCACCCCATCGTCCCCCCCCCCCTCGCCTGCGCTCCCCCACTTTCCCGGGTCGCATGTACCCCTGCCTCCCTATCCTCCCTACTTCCCTCTCTCCCCTTTCCTACCTGCTCCTCTTTCCCCCTTCCTACTTCCTACCTGCTCCCCTCTTCCCACTTCCTACCTGCTCCCCTCATCCCCTTCCCTCTTCCTACCTACTCCCCTCATCCCCTTCCCTCTTCCTACCTACTCCCCTCATCCCCTTCCCTCTTCCTACCTACTCCCCACTCCCCCTTCCCTCTTCCTACCTACTCCCCACTCCCCCTTCCTACCTGCTCCCCTCTACCCCTTTTCTTTTTGCCCCCCCCCCTCCCAACACACACACACGCACGGCCTTATTATTTTTCCTTCGTCACGCGCCATGAAACTGAATGTCCAACAAGCAGAGAAGTTGAAGTTATGAAGGAAGTTGTGTCATATAAAACGGCAAAGTTAGCGGCCCGTGATTCTCTCCAACACCACCACCATCACCACCACTGTGACCACCACCACCACCACTACCCCAAACACCACCACCAACACCCATACCGCCACCACCCCTACCACCATGATCACTTTCACCATCACCACCACCACCACTACCACTACCAACACCACCACAACCACCACCACTCCCTCCCTACCCTCTCCATTTCCATCACTCCCACTACTTCTGCTTCAATAATCAAACCCAATACCACCCCCACGAACACCACTACTTCCCCCACCACCAAAACCATCCATAACCACCACCACCACCACTACCACTACTACCACTATCTCCACCTTCACCTAGATTTTTTTTTTCCCCAATATTGCTTAAGGAAAAATAATTATATCCGCGCCTTTCACAGCTACTTAACCCCTATATCCCGTCTATCTAGGGAAAAAAAAAAGATAAGATAAACTGATATTTTCTTGTTGGTAAATTGGAGGGCTAATGATTCCTCCAAACTCTGCCAGGAAACAGACGACCTCAGTGTGTTACAAATGGGTGTGTCTGTTTCTTGGTATAGTTTGGAGGAATCGGTAGCAACCAAGAGAATCTACCCTTAATTTGAGATAGACACATATTGACATAGACTACATAGGAAAAGTTGACCTCGATCCCGTATTCTTAGTCGCACCTCAAGGGATGAATATGATGGCAGCCCTTAAGTGTCAGTCAGTATCATGTGTCAGGATCTGCTCATGAAACCCGAACCCATAAATGTGTGTGTGTGTGTGTGTGTGCTGACGACCAAGGGGAAAGAAGGAGGAGAAGGAGGATGAGGATATGGAGGGGGGAGAGAGAAAAAGGAGGAACAAGAAGAGGAAGGAAGGGTAGGACTTAAGATCAAGGAAGAGGAGGAGGGAAGAGGAGGAGGAGGAGAGGGAGAGAAAAACCCCATTACCCTGAGGAACGGTAAAGCACGCCATCCCAGACAGGAAACACATAGCCAGTTCCCTTCCCGTGTCTCCTCCTTCCCAACTACAGGTCACAAATGCCAAGGGAGACACTATCAGTTTTATGTTTTGTTTTGTTTTTGCAGGTGTATCAAGACTTCCCACACACACACACACACACACACACACACACACACACACACATACACACACACATACACACACACACACACACACACACACACACACACACACACACACTTTTTAAGAACTAAGGTGGGTAAATATCACCTGTTGTTTAGTGATGTTAATTCTTGCCGGCTTTGATTTGTGTTGGTGCTTTGTTGTTGTAGTGGTGGTAATGGTAGTAGAAGCAGACAGACAGGTAAATAGATAGTTAAACAGACAGACAGACAGACAGACAAACAGACAGGTAAACAGATAGACAAACAGATGGATAGATAGTTACAGACAGACAGACAGACAAACAGATAGGCAGACAGAGACAGACAGACAAAAGATAAAGGGACAGACAGACAGATAGATAGATGGATAGATACAGACAGACAGACAGATAGATGGATAGATACAGACATACAGACAGACAGACAGACAGACAGACCGACAGACATACAAATAGAAAAATAAAACGAGAAAACAGCGAGAGAATGCCACAACAAAATACAAAGAGAGAAAAGAGAGAGAAAAAATAAGAAAGAAAGAAAGCAACCACAAAATACAAATAGAGAAAGAGTGAGTGAAAAAAAGCGAAAGAATAAAGAAAGCGAGAGAAAGAAACAACAAATACAGAGAGAGAAAGATTGAGTGAGAGAATAGGCAAAAGAAAGCGAGAGAAAGAGACCACAAAATACAGGGAGAGAGCGAATGAGTAAGAGAATAGGCAAAAGAAAGCGAGATAAAGAGACTACAAAATACAGAGAGAGAGAAAAAAAAAAAAGAATGGGTCAGTAAAAATAGGAACGAAAGCCAGATAAAGTGACCCCAGTTCTTCACCCTGCACCAAAGGCATTTATAGCAAAGGAGAAACAAGGCGATATATGGAGGTGGTGGAGGCATGTATGGGAATGGGGTGTGAAATGAGAGGCCTGGGAGAGGTGAAATAAATTATAGTATAGTAGTGGAGGTGGAAGGAGGAGGAGGGCTTCGAGGTTAGGGTACTGCTGCCAGACACTTTACCAAAACAACACACTGGTCTTGTAGTACGTGTTTGTCTCTTGTTTTCTTTATGTGCTGCCGCTCGCTGCTGTCTCTTGCTCTATCTCTGTATTTGTATCTTTATCTGTTTCTTGCTCTGTCTGTGTCGCTGTCTCTTGCTCTTTCTCTGTCTCTTGTTCTTTCTATGTTTCTTGCTATGTCTCTTGCTCTGTCTGTCTCTGTTTATTGCTCTGCCTCTGTCTCATCCTATGTCTTTTGATCTATCTGTGTCGCTGTCTCTGTCTCTTGTTCTGTCTGTCTCTTGATCTCTCTCTGTCTCTTGATCTGTCTGTGTCGCTGTCTCTGTCTCCTGCTCTGTCTCTGTTTCTTACTTTGCCTCTTTCTCTTTCTCATTCTGGGTGTGTGTGTCAGTCTTCCTGTCTTTGGTCTATCTCTGTCTATCTATTTGACCCTCTGTTTATCGAGGAGGGAGGATAACAGTGAGAGAGAGGAAATAATGAGTAAGTGAAAGCGACGAGAGAAGCTGTGAGGGAGAGGAGGAGAGGAGAGAAATGGGGAGGTAGGGAGAGAGTGAGGAAATGAAGGTGAGGAGGAAAACAGTGATAGAGAGGAGGGAGGAAGAGAAGTGGCGAGGGAGGGAGAGAGTAAGGAAAGGAAGGTGAGGAGGAAAGCAGTGAGAGAAGAGGAAGGAAGAGAAGTGGCGAGGGAGGGAGTGAGTGAGGAAGAGAGTAAGAGTCCTGGGTGGGTGGGTAGGATCACTGTCAGGGAGAAGGATGCTTGTATCAGACCCCAGTATGGCTCAGGATCTGCCACCAAGGATGCTTTTAAGGAGGAAATAGGAGGAGGAGGAGGAGGTGGAGGAGGAGGAGGAGGAGGAGGAAGAGGAGGAATAGGAGGAGGAATACATAGGAACGCAAGGAGAGAGAGAGAGAGAGAGAGAGAGAGAGAGAGAGAGACAGACAGACAGACAGACAGACAGACAGACAGACAGACAGACAGACAGACAGACAGACAGACAGACAGACAGACAGACAGACAGACACAGACACAGACACAGACACAGACACAGACACAGACACAGACACAGACACAGACACAGACACAGACACAGACACAGACACAGACACACAGACACAGAAACAAATAAAAACAAGCATCGCACCAACCAAATCATAGACATTGTGATTCGGAATTGGCGATCAATATTTTCAATTAGACTTGAGCAACAGTGTCTCAGGCCCCGGACACCTGCTGTACCTGACACGTCAACCAGGGAGCAAGATGACAGCTAATTTAAAGACGGGAATTTTTGCTTTTGCACGGGGGAAATGAAGGTGTGTGTGTTTGAGAAAAAAATGCGTGAGAGAGACTGAGAGAAGGAAGGGGTAGGGGGAGATAGAGAGAGAGGACACATATATACATACATATGCACACACACATACATACATATTATGCACATACACACACATATGCATATATACACACACACACATATGCATATACACACACACACACATATGCATACACACACACACACACACACACACACACACACACACACACACACACACACACACACACACACACACACACACACACACACACACACACACACACGTTCCAATTCCGCTGTTATTTCATCTCTGTTTCAAAACTATCACCCTTTCCACACTGGCTTTATTTGAACACGAAGCTTAACAGTTATGGCTATTTTTCGCCAAACGACTCATAGATCCTACAGCAGTTAGTTAGGTGTGTGTGTGTGTGTGTGTGTGTGTGTGTGTGTGTGTGTGTGTGTGTGTGTGTGTGTGTGTGTGTGTGTGTGTGTGTGTGTGTGTGTGTGTGTGTGTGTGTTTTTTTTTTTTTTTTTTTTTGTATTTGTGTTTTATTGTTTTTTCATGTCGTCTGGTTGGTTGGGACATTATTGTGAAGTATTTTATTTGTGTTTGTTGTTATTGTTATTATTATTGTTGTTATTTTTTTTATTATTGTTATTGTTATTATTATTATTATTATTATTATTATTATTGTTATTATTATTGCTATTGACATTGTTATTGTTATTATCTTTTTATTATTATTTTTACTGGTGCTTCTGTATACCATTATTGTTACTGAGTTTATATTTATTTTGTATTTTTATTCGACTTTTGATGTGCTTGATTTGTTTTATTTTTATCATGAGTGAAAATATTTGTATTTTTTATATGTCAAGCAAATGTTCAGCTAGAAAAAAAGTTCAACTTGAAAAAAAAAAAATTAAATTTGAAAAAAGTTCAGTTTGAAAAATTTTGCTATAAAGTTCAGCAAAAAAAAATTCAGCTTAAAAAAGTTCAGCTTAGAAAAAGTTCAGCTTAGAAAAAGTTCAGCTTGGAAAACGTCCAGTTAAAAAATTTTCAGCTTAAAATAAAGTTCATCTCTAAATAAAGTTCATCTCTAAATAAAGTTCATCTCTAAATAAAGTTCATCTCTAAATAAAGTTCATCTCTAAATAAGGTTCATCTCTAAATAAGGTTCATCTCTAAAAAAGAGTTCACTTCTTAAAAAATAAAAATAAAAATAAAGTTCAGCTTAAGAAATTATAGTCATCGCTCCGACAAGACAAATAGATAAACATTAGTCAGAGGTAAAGATGATGAACAAACCCTTCACTCTTTGTTTACGAGTCTGGGAGATGACTTATTAGTGGGGACATATATTTTGTTAGATACCGTATTTGTTTTTATTGTTGTTGCTATTTTTATCTTTATTATTATATTTATTTTTATATTTGTCTTTATTTTTATTGTATTTTTACTTTTACTTTATCTTTTTTATCTTATTATTTATTTTATTTTTATTTTTATTTTATCTTTATCTTTAATTTTATAATTATCTTTATTTTTATCGGTCACTGTTTGAACATTGGAGGTTACTGATTCCTCCACATTGCACCAAGAAACAAGTGGTTGCCTCGGTATGTCTTCTGGATCATTAGTTTCCTGACATAGTTTAGTGGACTCAGAAACATTCATATTTGCCGACTCTATCACAGGGAGCGAGCGATTTACTACAATAAATCTGGAGCAACTGATTCCACCAAACTATTCCAAGCAACAGGCCACCTTTATTTTCATACATCTGGTCCTGTTTCCTGGCATAGTTTGGAGGAATCAAGGCGCTCCAATGTACCCAAGTTATACTACCCCCCCTTAATGAGTCTTGCCATCATTATCGTAAAGTTAACTATATTATCTGCAAGTAATGTCTCTCCCTGGCTCCGTGTAATGTCGTCTTAATTTTCTCTGTGTGTAGGTCTGTGTTTTTCATTGTCTGTGTTTATGTGTCTGTCTGGTTCATCTGTGTGTGTGTGTGTGTGTGTGTGTGTGTGTGTGTGTGTGTGTGTGTGTGTGTGTGTGGTTCATATGTGTGTGTGAGTGTTTGGTTCATGTGTGTGTGAGTGTTTGGTTCATGTGTGTGTGTGTGTGTGCCTGTCTATCTGGTTCATCTGTGTGTGTGTATGTGCCTGTCTGTCTGGTTTATCTGTGTGTGTATGAATATGTCTGTTTGCTTCATCTGTGTGTCTGTGTCTCTGTCTGTATGGATGTTACTCTCACAGTTTGTCTGATTACAACGAGAAGGAACGGGACGGAGCAGGTCACAGAGAGATGGAAATGGGTAGATCAACGTGTGTGTGGTATAGTGTGATAGTGTGTAGTGTGATGCTTTTTGGTGTGGTGTGATGTAGAGTAGTGTGATGCTTCCTGGTGTGGTGTGATGCTTTCTGGTGTGGTGTGGTGTGGTGTGATGATGTGTAGTGTGGTGTAGTGTAGTGTAATATAATGTGGTGTAGTGTGGTGTAATGTTGTGTGGTGTGGTGTGTTGTGGTGTTGTGTGTTGTGGTGTGTTGTGGTACTGTGTGGTATAGTACAATGTAGTGTAGTGTGGTACAGTGTGTGTGTGTGTGTGTGTGTGTGTGTGGTGGACAGCGAGCAAGAAATAGCCAAACCTTTGTTCCAGTTGGTGGGGCCGTGAATTACCTCCAGCCCAGACCACACGAATGAAGACAGAGTGAGGGTGTCCTGCCAACCCTACTCCCATCTCTCTCACGCTACGGGGATTGACCTTGCCTGCCACAAGTTACGCCCTTTTAAGGAGGCAAAACGGGAGGGATCATTTGTTGTGTGGGCGAGAATTCCACTAAAGTCCGTATAGTAAAAACAACCAAAGGAAACAAATAGTCGTCTTCTTCTTTACTATGCTTTCCATCACCCTACAGTGGACTTGTTAACATAGTGTGATGAATTAAACAGCCTTGAAAGGACCCGTAGATCTGTTGCTGTTTGAATATTCTTTATATTCTTCTGACCAGGCACAGTTTTCATTTTTCTACATTGCAATTCCTCTTGTCTAAAAACATAAAAAATAAAAAGGGGGGGAAGTACTAGAGAATCACTGTATTTATATATATTTTTTTTTTTTTTTGCCTTTTTCTTTTACTGTATATTTTCAATCAATCCTGACCAAAGCTGTCTGTCTATTTTGTTCATCAGTGTCCCAGTCTAACACGTTTTCATGTTGTCAGTTCCATGTACCTGAATTATGAGACGGGTTTTCAATGCTTTAGAGCTGCTTTTAAAAACATTGCTCTTTTCTTTGCTGTGTGTGTGTGTGTGTGTGTGTTATTTCCAGCCACAGAAATATATATATATATATTGGTGGTTGGTGGTTTGTGTGTGTGTGTGTGTGTAGTGAGTGGCTGGTTGGCTGGTTCTCTATGCCAGAAATATATATATAAAAAGAGAAGCAGAAAAATTATATAGAAAAAGTCGCAATTCATTTTTTTACTGATACTGTGGTAGAAATGATGGCAACTGGCAATATATTTCTCTCTCTCTCTCTCTCTCTCTCTCTCTCTCTCTCTCTCTCTCTCTCTCTCTCTCTCTCTCTCTCTCTCTCTCTCTCTCTCTCATATATTCATATATATATATATATATATATATATATATATATATATATATATATATATATATATATATATATATATATATATATATATATATATATATAGTACGGTAGTATTGACAGATGTTCGTACCAGTTAATTTTTCTCTATATCGAATTTAATTGTTTATTTTTATTTTATATTTAACTTAACCAAATCTAACATAACCAAACCAAAACAAACCTAACCTAACCTAACCTAACCAAACCAAACCTAACTAAACCTGACCTAACATAACGTAACATAACATAACCCAACGTTAACCCACATAATCCTCTGACCTCACAAACCAACGTGAACTTAATACTATAACTGTACACTGCACCCCGAGTGAGTTACGTCCTGTCATTATTATTGCAGTCAACCCTCCATGTTCTATTTTATATTCATTTTTATCTTTTTTTTTTTTTTGTGGGACTGAAGGAAAGACAAACACAAGTGGGTTAAATAAAATGTATGTTATGCATAATGAATGAAGCGAGGCATATTATAAGAGTTTGGGCTGCTGGTACACCCTTCCCCCCTCTCTCTCACTCTCACACTCTCTCTCACTCTCACTCTCACACACCCCTTCCCCCACTCACTGAATCACTCTCATTCCCTCCACAACTCCCACACACTCTCATCCCCTCATTGAATTGCTCTCATTCTCACTTCCACCCCACCTCACTGAATCACTCTCACTTTCACCCCCTCACTGATTCACTCACTTACACCCCCTCACTGATTCACTCTCACTTTCACCCCCTCACTGATTCACTCTCACTTTCACCCCTCCCTAACACTTTCTCTCACCCACTCTCATTCTCTCTCCATCCCACCCCCACTCACCCACCCACCCCCACTCTCTCTCCATCCTCACACTACCACCACCTACTCACCCTCACTCTCTCACCTTCTCTCACCCCTCCCTCTCTCCCATTTCCTCCTCGACTCATCTGTCTCCGTAACCACATTATTATCACCCAGGGAAGGTTTCTCTTCTTATTTACAGCCACC
>JAWQEG010005449.1:52500-72500 GCA_033782935.1 Petrolisthes cinctipes | reverse complement strand
GCGCTGCCCGAACTTGAGCAAGGGAAAAGGGAGATTGTTCAGAGTGCAGTAGGAGTAGGAGGAGAGTTTGGTCAGGTTAAGAGTGGAGAGAGCATAGGGGAGAGTGTTCAGAATGTAGGAGGAGGAGGAGAGTTTGGTCATGGAAGGAGTGGAGAGAGCGTAGGAGAGTTTGGTCATGGAAGGAGTGGAGAGAGTACAAGAGAGTTTGGTCATGGAAGGAGTGGAGAGAGTATAAGGGAGAGTGTTCAGAATGTAGGAGGAGGAGGAGGAGGAGGAGAGTTTGGTCATGGAAGGAGTGGAGAGAGTATAAGGGAGAGTGCTCAGAATGTAGGAATAGGAGGAGAGTTTGGTCATGGAAGGAGTGGAGAGAGTACAAGAGAGTTAGGTCAGGGAAGGAGTGGAGAGAGTATAAGGGAGAGTGTTTTGAATGTAGGAGGAGGAGCAGGAGGAGAGTTTGGTCATGGAAGGAGTGGAGAGAGCATAGGGGAGAGTGTTCAGAGTGTAGGAGGAGGAGGAGGAGGAGAGTTTGGTCATGGAAGGAGTGGAGAGAGTATAGGAGAGTTTGGTCATGGAAGGAGTGGAGAGAGCACGGAAGAGTTTGGCCATAGAGAGAGCGAAGAGAGCACGGAAGAGTTTGGCCATAGAGAGAGCGAAGAGAGAACGGAAGAGTTTGGCCACAGAGAGAGCGAAGAGAGTATGGGAGAGAGCAAAGGAGAGATCGGACATAGAGAGAGCAAGGAGAGCCCAGAAGAAGACACCTTAAACACAAACACATCACCCGGAATGAAAGGAGGCTCAGCAAGTGTCCTCAAATTCCTGCAGGACCGAAGTACAGAAAGTCGCCGCCGCTCCTCGTACGACTTTCACGAATCTGTCCCGAGAGATGAGAGGAACCCCAATGAGAAGACCAGCCATGAAAGTGATGACAGGGATTCGGGTAGTGTAAATTCTGGCGACCACCAAAATTTACAAGAGTGGAAATCATACAGTCATCATCATTCTACACATAGGGATAATCTGGACAGGAGTGACGGAGAATTGGGTATAGCAAGTGAATACCTGTACTCGGGCAATGTGGAACCCGTGATAAAATCCAATGGTGTTGACGAGGAGAGGAAGGAAGATGATATCATATTTGAGGGTACTGGGAATGTGTACAGAGAGAGTGACAAGTATAAAGCCCAAGAACAGCTCGTGGTGGCGAATCATACTTACACAACCAGTGATGATTCTGAAACAAGACCCAGTAGCGTTGAGATCCAGTCCACGGAGAGGGATGATATCGTTCCAGAAGACCAGGGTTTGAAGGAGTCCAAAGTGGAAGGACATACGATGGAGAATCTGTCTAGAACCAAAACTCCTCACCAACAGCACCAACAGGACACCGACTATCCAATTATGCTTCAGAGACTCGGTATTTTCGACAACGACAGACAGCAACATCGACGACATCAACAACAGAGCAATGAGCGTCAATCTTCAGAGGTCGATCAATCCAGAATACAGGAGCCAAGGAAAGAGAGGAATCCAAGGTTGACAACACGGGCCTTTCTTCAGCGGTCGATCAATCCAAAAATGACAAAACGCTTCCTTCTTCAGCGGTCGATCAATCCGGAGAGCAAGGAAGCAAAGATGAAGAACACGAGGTTGACCACACGCTTCTTTATTCAGCGGTCGATCAATCCAAGAATGACAACACGGGTATTTCTTCAGCGGTCGATCAATCCGGAGAGCAAAACAGCAAAGATGAAGAACACGAGGTTGACCACACGCATCTCTCTTCAGCGGTCGATCAATCCGAGAATGACAACATGCTTCCTTCTTCAGCGGTCGATCAATCCGGAGAGCAAAACAGCAAAGATGAAGAACAAAGGATTGACCACACACATCTTTCTTCAGCGGTCGATCAGTCCGGAGAGCAAAGCGAAGAACACGAGATTGACCACACGCATCTCTCTTCAGCGGTCGATCAATCCGGAGAACAAAACAGCAAATCCGAAGAACAAGAAGCTGACCACGAGGAACAAGATCACAGCAAAGACCACAGCGAACTAGACGGTGATGATGACAACGATACAATACTCATACCGAATAATAATAATAATAATGTTGTTAATAATCCGAGAGAGGCACGCAATAGCTTTCTACAACAGACCGTGAATCCTATGACCCTACGCTTTCGAAACAGACCACAAGCACAAGCACAAGCACAAGCAGCAGATATTTCCCTTCGACGTTCGTTCCTCAACAGTCCAACAGCGTTCAGGAATATAGTACAACGTAAACAGACGCTTCACAAGAAATGCCGAGCGAGGAAGGACAAGAATCAACCGACCACTACTACCACTACCCTTCCATCTACTAGTGAGGTTATTACATGCCCAGAAACTACTGAACCGACTACTACTACTACTACTACTACTACTACTACTACATCTACCACTACTACTACTACTACTACTCCTACTACTACAACTACAACAACTACTTCCACAACTACCACTACTCCTACCACCACAACCACTACTACTACTACAACTACTCCTACTACTACCACTACTCCTACCACTACAACTACTCCCACAACTACTACAACTACTTCCACAACTACCACTACTTCTACCACCACAACTACCACTACAACTACTACCCCCACAACTACCACTACAACTACCCCCTACAACTACCACTACAACTACTACTTCAACCACCACAACAACTACCTCCACAACTACCACTACAACTACCACCCCCACAACTACTACTTCAACCACTACAACTACTACCCCAACAACTACCACCCCCCACAACTACAACTACCTCCACAACTACCACCACTACTTCTACCACAACTACCACTACAACTACTACTCCCACAACTACCACTACAACTACTACCCCCACAACTACTACTCCTACCACAACAACCACTACTCCTACCACAACAACAACCACCATCACCACCACCACCACAACAACTACCTCCACTACAACCACAACCCCTACCATAATAACCACTACTACAACTGAAGATCCCTTTTTGACTGGTGGTCGCATGCAATTAAATTTAAGGGTGGATCAGGTCGAGATGAAACAACCCCTGCAGAATGTGAACAAGACACTATATCCCCTACTACTCCTACTACTACTACTATGTCTACTACACTCCTACTAGTACTACTATGCCTAGTTTAATAACAGCAGCAGGCATTAAACCAGTAGCCATATGCATAACAATACAAAACGGGTGTCTAATCAGTGTTCAAACGTCTACAAGTCCAGGTAAAGATCTAGCCAATGTCCCTCTGTCGAAAAATCCCTTCACAGACGACCTCAAGATGTTTATAACCCAAGCTACCAACTTCGCAGAGCTTCTTGGTATGGCGTTCCTCAATGATCTAGCTAAGAGCCCTCCAATCTTCGAGACTTGTCCTAAGGGCCCGATTCCTCAGCAAACAGCACAGCGAAATGCCTATGGTTAATTATATTGGAATGTTGGGTTTGGGTAAGATTATTTTGGAGTTTGTTTATTGTTTGTGAGAGAGAGAGAGAGAGAGAGAGAGGGGGGGGGGGAGAGAGAGAGAGAGTATGTGTGTATAAGAGAGTGAGAGAGAGAGACTGTTAGTGTGTGTAAGAGAGACTGTGTGTGTGTAAGAGATTGTTTGTGTGTGTGTGTGTGTGTAAGAGAGAGACTGTTAGTGTGTGTGTGTGTGTGTGTGTGTGTGTGTGTGTAAGAGAGAGACTGTTAGTGTGTGTGTGTGTGTGTAAGAGAGAGAGAGAGAGAGAGAGAGACTGTTTGTGTGTGTGTAAGGGAGAGACTGTTTGTGTGTGTGTAAGAGAGAGAGAGAGACTGTTAGTGTGCGTGTGTGTAAGAGAGAGAGAGAGAGAGAGAGAGAGAGAGAGAGAGAGAGAGAGAGAGAGAGACGTATAGGTATATTGATAATTCGTTTTTGTTACATTGGAGTGCCTTGATTCCTCCAAAGTAAGCCAACCAGGAAAACAACAGGACCAGAAGAGCAAGCAAAAATAATGGTGTTTGTTCTGTTGTTGCTTGGAATAGTTTGGAGGATTCAGTTTCTCCACATATATCTATTAATTAACACAAAACTTTCCCAATTTAAATTATTTCACAGAATTAATTAAGTTACCGCCAACACTAGTCTATATTTAGCTAATTTTTGGTCTATTTACTTAATTGTAGGAAAAGTATAGTCCAATTAATCCAACTAAACTTTTTTTCTACTCCTCAGATTGAATGTAAAGTGATGTTGGTGTTGTTGGTGGTGATTGTACTGAGTTGCAGTTCGTGGCCTGTAATTATCGACTCTCTGCCTTCTCCTTCGCCTCGACACACCCTCATCTTAAGAGCAGCAACAGCACCCGTCGCGACCTTCACACGACCTGTTACGAAGTTTGATACGACCTGTTATGACCTCCACACGACCTGTTACGACCTTCACACGACCTGGTATGACCTCCACACGACTTGTTACGACCAGGAATTCTTTACGACCCATTACGAACTTTACAAGAACTGTTACGACCTTCAAACGACCTGTTACGAACATTACAAGACCTGTTACGACCTACACACGACCTGTTACGACCTTCACACGACCAGTCACGACCAGGAATGCCATTAACAGACCCTTCGACACCATCACCACCACAACAACAACAATTAACAACAACAACAACACCATTACAACACTACTTCCCACCACTACTACTACTACTACTACTACTACTACAACTACTACTACTACTACTACCACTACTACTACTACTACTACTATGGAATCTGGAGAAACACCTGTTGATTGGAAAAAAGTCGGAGAAAATCCATTAAAAGTTGTAAACCAAATATCAAAAAATCGCAGAAGTACAACTGATGAAAAAAAAATAAGTCGAAGTGAATCTGAAGAAACATTAAATTGGAACTCCTGTGAATATCTGTTTAAAATTATGAAAACTACTACTACTACTACTACTACTACTACTAATACTCCTACTACTACTACTACTCCTACTGCTACTCCTAATACTCCTACTACTATTACTACTCCTCAGATTACTACTACTACTTCTAAAATTACTACTACTACTACTAATACTCCTAAGATTACTACCACTACTACTACTACTTCTACTACTACTGCTACTACTTCTACTAAAATTACTACTACTACTACTACTACTACTACTACTACTTCTACTTCTACTACTACTACTACTACTCCTACTATTTCTTCTACTACTACTACTTCTACTACTACTTCTAAAATTACTACTACTACTACTCCCACTCCTACTGCTACTCCTACTACTACTACTACTACTACTACTACATCTACTACTACAACTAACGAACTTAGAGAAGCGCCAAGTTGGGAAGCCGCCGGCGAAAAGCGATTACAAACACTTACAACTGGAACGCCTTCAAAAAGTCCAAAACACGATGTACCCATGAACCAAATCATTACACACTTGTTAAAACTCAGCCCTCAGCAGCACGCCATGTCCAGACGTCACACAGCGGGAGAGGTCAGCAGCAGCAACAGCAGTAATAATAATCCCTTCTCGCCGCTGAGTACGGAGCAGCTGAGGTCACTAAGGATGCTGCCTAAAATGTTCAGCAGTAAAGAATGGAAGGAGTTTTTGGCCAAACACGAACAGGATGATGCATCAGAACGAGACCCGGGGCCTATACCTATCCTCACCAAAAGACCAGATGGCTCGCTGGTCTGGTGGAATCTACTCTTTCACATTCCAACCACAACAACCACTACAACCACCACTACAACAAGCACTCCCACCACCACTACAACAACTACCACTACCCCTACACCATCTAATCCAACAGACACCCAACTTAATCACCAACTTAACACCAAAACACTGGATCTAAATCAACTACGCGCTCTGAGAATGTTGCCCAGGTTGTTTCAAAGTCAGGAGTGGAAGGATATGTTGGCCAAAGAGGGAGGTAACAGTAGTACTTATTCCTCACACGGCCCCCATCCCTGTCCTAACTAAGAGTACGGATGAGAATGGAAAGTTACAGTGGTGGACGCTGTTGTGGCGGGTATCTCAATCTGACACTGCTTCTACTACTATGTTATCCACTACTACTACTACTACTACTACTACTACCATCTCTCCAGCTACTACTATGTCCACTACTACTACCACTACCACACCCACTACTACTACACCCACAACTACTAGTACCACCACAACAACCACCTCCCCCACTACCACACCCACCACAACTACTACCACTACCACTACCACCTCCCCCACTACCACACCAACTACCACCACTAGTACTACCACTACTACTACCAAACCCAAAACCACTGCATGTTAAACTAGTAGATTAAATAGACTACAAACGAATACAAACGAATAATAAACAGCAACAGAACTAGTGATCCTTGCGACGCGGCTGTTTGATTTGTACTCTGCTATCTAGAATACGAGGATGAGGGAAAGTATAGTAAAGAAGAAGGCTCCCCATACAGTATAAAGAAGGGAATGGAAGAAAAAAAATTAAAATAAAATAAACTTGTAAATTCACGACCAAAAAATTTCTCTTGCATTATGGGAAAAATAAAATAAAAATAGTTTGACATTTGAGTGAATATAATTAATTAATGTGACTCAGAATAACAACAACAACAACAACAACAATCTAAATTAACCTAATCTAACTTAATATAACCCAACCCAACCTAACCTAACCTATATTTAACCCACCATACCTAACCAAACCAAACCTAACCTAACCTACCCTAACCTAACCATAATTTAACCCACCCTAACCTAACCTAACGCAACCAACCTAACCTAAACTAACCTAACCTATATTTAACCCAACCCAACCTACCCTAACTTACCCTAACCTAAACTTAACCAAACCCAACCCTAACCATAATTTAACCCACCCAAACCCTACCCTAACCTAACCTAACCCAACCTAACCTAACCATAATTTAACCCACCCCAACCCAACCTAACTTAACCTACACTAACCTAACCATAATTTAACCTAACCTAACTTCATATAACCATAACCCAACCTAACCTAACCAAACCTAACCTAACTTAACCCAACCCAACCTAACCCAACCATACTAACCTAACCCAACCCAACCCAACCTAACCTAACCTAACCTAACCTAAACTTAACCTAATTTAACCTAACCTAACCTAAACACAACCCAACCTAACCTAACCTAACCTAAGCTAACCTAACCTAACCCAACCTAACCTAACCTAACCTAACCTAACCTAACCTAACCTAACCTAACCTAAATTAACCCCACTCAACCCAACCTAACCTAACCTAACCTAACCTAACCTAACCTAACCTAACCTAACCATATTTTAACCCAACCTAACCTAACCCACCCTAACCTAACCTAACCTACCCTAACCCAACACAACCTAACCTAACCTAAACCCAACCTAACCTAACCTAAACCCAACCTAACCTAACCTAACCTAACCTAACCATACCATAATTTAACCCACCCTACCCTAACCTAACCTAACCTAACCTAACCCAACCTAACCTAACCTACACTACCCTACCCTAACTATAATTTAACCCACCCAAATCCAACCCAACCAAACCTAACCTAACCTAACCTAAACCTAACCTAACCTAACCTAAGCTAAGCACCTTACTTAGTATTAATAAAATCTGTGACAGTTTCAGTAAGAGTTTATTAATAAATAAAGATGTAAAGTACTGTGTGTGTATTTAAAGAAACACCCTTTATTTTTATCCAATGTGTGTTTGTGTGTGTGTGTGTGTGTTTTGTTTTTTTTTGAAAGAGAGGAGAAGAAAGAGGATGAGGAAGAGAGGAAGAAGAGAGGAAGAGGAGAAAGAGGAGAAGAAGGAAGAGGGAGAAAGAGGAGGAAGAGGAGGAAGAATTATATATAGAAAGAGAGTAGAAGGAGGAAGAGGGGGAAGAAGAGAGAAGGAAGAGGAGGAAGAAGAGAGGAGAAAGAAGAGAGGAGAAAGAGGAGGAGGAAGAATTATCATATAGAAAGAGAGAAGGAGGAAGAAGAGAGGAGAACGGAGGAGGAAGAGAGGAGAAAGAGGAGAAGGAGAAAGAAGAGAAGGAAGAATTATTATATAGAAAGAGAGAAGGAGAGGAGAAGGAATTATTATTTACAAAGAGAGGAGAAAGAAGAGGAAGAATTATTATATAGAAAGAGAGGAGGAGAAAGAGGAGAAATAAGAGAGGAAGAAGAGAGGAGGAGGGAAGAGGAGAAAGAAGAGAAAGAGAGGAGAGGAGAAGGAAGAGGAAGAATTATTATATAGAAAGAGAGAAGGAAAAAGAGAGGAGAAAGAGAGGAGAAAGAGGAGAGAAGGAGGAGGAAGAGAGGAGGAGGAAGAGAGGAGGAGGAAGAAGAGAGGAGAAAGGAGAAAGAAGAGAAGGAGGAATTATTATATAGAAAGAGAGTAGGAAGAGAAGAAGAGGAGGGAGAAGAGAGGAGGAAGAAGAGGAGGAATTATAATCTATAGAAAGAGAGGAGAAAAAAGAGAGTAGAAGGAAGAGGAGGAAGAATTATTATATAGAAAGAGAGTAGAAGGAGGAAGAGGGGGAAGAAGAGAAGAGAAAGAGATGAGAAAGAGAGAAGGAGGAATTATTTTATAGAAAGAGAGAAGGAGAAGGAGGAAGAAGAAGAGAGAGAAGAAGAGAGGAGGAAGAAGAGAGTAGGAGAAGGAGGAGGAATTATTATATAGAAAGAGAGAAGGAGAAAGAAGAGGAAGAGGAAGGAGGAGGAAGAAGATAGAAAGAGGAAGGAGAAGAGAGGAGAAGGAAGAGGAAGAATTATAATCTATAGAAAGAGAGAAGGAAGAGAGGAAAAGGAGTAGAAGAAGAGAGGAGAGGAAGAAGAGAGGAGAAAGAGAACGAAGAGGAGGAAGAATTATTATATAAAAAGAGAGAAGGAGAAAGAGGAGGAAGAGAGGAGAAAGAGAGGAGAAGGAGAGGAAGAAGAGAGGAGAAAGAGGAGTAAGAGTTATTATATAGAAAGAGAGGAGGAAGAGAGGAGGAGAAAGAAGAGAAGAGAAAGAGATGAGAAAGAGAGAAGGAGGAATTATTTTATAGAAAGAGAGGAGAAGAAGGAAGAGGGAGGAGAGGAGGAAGAGGAGAAAGAATTATATAGAAAGAGAGAAGGAGAAAGAGGAGGAAGAGAGGAGAAAGAGAAGGAGAGAAAGAAGAGAAGGAGGAATTAATATATAGAAAGAGAGGATAATAAAAATAATAATAATAATAATAATAATGATAATAATAATGATAATAATAATAATAATAATAATAATAATAATAATAATGAAAATAATAATAATAATAATAATAATGATAATGATAATAATAATAATAATAATAATAATAATGATAATAATAATGATAATGATAATAATAATAATAATAATAATAATGATAATAATAATAATAATGATAATAATAATAATAATAATGATAATGATAATAATAATAATGATAATAATAATAATGATAATAATAATAATGATAATAATAATAATGATAATAATAATAATGATAATAATGATAATAATAATGATAATAATAATGATTAATAATAATAATGATAATAATAATAATTTAAAAAAAGTAAATAAAATAATATTAATAATAATAATAACGATAATAATAATATAATAATAATAATAATAATAATAATAATAATAACGATAATAATAATAATAATAATAATAATAATGATAATAATAATAATAATGACAATAATAATAATAATAATAATGACAATAATAATAATAATAATAATAATAATAATAATAATAATATTAATAATAAAAATAATAATAATAATAATAATAATAATAATAATAATAAAAATAATAATAATAATAACAATAATAATAATAATAATGATAATAATAATAATAATAATAATAATACCACTTACACTCCCACCTCTCAATCACCTTCTTATTCCTCTTTCCTCCTCGGGCGCCATATGACCTCGCTGTTGTGGCACCAAATACCAATCAAACAATTAATTAATCCTTCACTTCTTAGGGGTACATTTGGGTCTTGTTCTGGCTACACTGGTTCTCGGATTTTTTTTTTTTTTTTTTTTTTTTTTTTAGGGAGTTGGTAAAAGTCTATATCATATTATTTCTCTCTTCTCTCTCTCTCTCTCTCTCTCTCTTCAGATTGAGACTAAAGTGTCAACTTTAAGTCGTCAGAAGAAATGGTTTGAAAATAATAATAATAATAATAATAATAATAATAATAATAAAAATAATAATAATAAAATAATAATAATAATAAAAATAATAATAAAATAATAATAATAATAAAAATAATAATAAAATAATTAATAATAATAATAATAATAATAATAATAAAAATAATAAAATAATAATAATAATAATAATGATAATAATAATAATAATAAAAATAATAATAATAATAATAATAATATAATAATAATAATAATAATAATAATAATAATAATACCAGTTATTCTCCCACTTCTCAATCATTTTCTTTTTCGTCTTCCTCCTCGGGCGCCATATGACCTCGCTGTTGCGGCACCAAATACCAACCAACCAATTTATTAATCCTTCACTTCTTAGGGGTACATTTGGGTCCTTGTTCTGGCTACACTGGTTCTCGCATTTTTTTTTTTTTTTAGGGAGTTGGTAAAAGTCTATATCGTATTATTTCTCTCTCTCTCTCTCTCTCTCTCTCTCTCTCTCTCTCTCTCATACGTAAGATTAACAATATATTAATTCTCTCTCTCTCTCTCTCTCTCTCTCTCTCTCTCTCTCTCTCTCTCTCTCTCTCTCTCATACGTAAGATTAACAATATATTAATTCTCTCTCTCTCTCTCTCTCTCTCTCTCTCTCTCTCTCTTCTCTCTCTCTCTCTCTCTCTCTCTCTCTCTCATACGTAAGATTAATACTATATTAATTCTCTCTCTCTCTCTCTCTCTCTCTCTCTCTCTCTCTCTCTCTCTCTCTCTCTCTCTTCTGATTGAGGATAATAGTTAGCACTTTAAGTCGTCAGAAGAAATGGTTTGAAAATAATAATAATAATAATAATAATAATAATAATAATAATAATAATAATAATAATAATAATAATAAAAATAATAATAATAATAATAATAATAATAATAATAATAACAATAATAATAACAATAATAATAATAATAATTGGGCTTTCTACCCACCCCAAGCCTGTCCCCCCTATTCCCACACACCCCCCAGTCCCCCCCAAAGCCTGTCCCATACACCCGCACCCCCCCAGTCCCCCTATTCCCACACCCCCAGTCCCCCCCCCCCAAAGCCTGTCCCCCCCCATACTCCCCGCACCCCCCAGTCATCCCCCCCCAACTCCCGCACCCCCTTAACTCGAATTCTGCCCCCCCCCCCTCCCAAAAGAGATGTGGTTTCTGTCACACCCTCTTTCAAATAGACCACATTTTTCACTTCACTTTGAGAAAATGTATCGAATTTTTCCAGGCACTCAGAATTTCCAAACATTAAATAATCTTTTTTCTTTTTTTTTAATAGTGGGGGGAGGGGGGAGTTAGGACTTGAGCTGGTAATTGCCACACACACACACACACACACACCTATATGGAAGGAGCTAGTTATTGCCCCCCCCCCCAATATAATATATATATATATATATATATATATATATATATATATATATATATATATATATATATAATATATATATATATATATATATATATATATATATATATATATATATATATATATATATAATATATATATATATATATATATTTATAATAATAATAAAAAAATAAAAAAATAAAATACAAAAAATTAATAAGAAATATAAAACTTTATTTATCCATCTCATAGTAATTTTTTTTTTTGGGGGGTGCACTTGGCAATTTAGAATTCGCGATGCATTGCAAAATCAAAATCTATCTCTCTCTCTCTCTCTTTTTTAATAACGACCAGGGTTTAAACTCTCTCTCTCTCACCTTAAAAATAACACCACCATAAACTCCCCAATCCAAAAAAAAAAAAAAAAAAAAAAAAAAAAAAAAAAAAAAAAATTAAAAATCCAAAATGGGTTATCAACATGGACGGTCAACAATGGAAAGGCAAAGTTGGTCCAATTTGTCACGCCCCTGCAGCACCCCCCTAAACCCCCCCCCGCCCCCAAAGAAAGATATATAAATGAGAAAGGTTGGGTGTGAGTTTTGGCAGTAGGGTTGACCTCTCTCCGCCAAGTTGACCTCTCTCCGTCCGTTGGGTTGACCTCTCTCCGTCCGCCAAATTGACCTCTTCTCTCCGTCAAATTGACCTCTCACTCCATCGGGTTGACCTCTTCTCTCCGCCAAGTTGACCTCTCTCTCAGTCGGGTTAATTTCTCTCCTTCCCTCGGGTTGACCTCTCTCACTCCATTGGGTTGACCTCTCTTCTCCGCCAAGTTGACCTCTGTTGATGTGTTGACCTCTCTTCTCCGCCACCACTCTGCCAAGTTGACCTCTCTTCGCAGCGTTCCACCACTACCTTGACCTGACCTGACCTTAGTCCAGACCTCACTCACTCACGCATAACCTCTTCTGTCTCATCCCGACCTCCCGCTAAACCTCACGCATTTCTTTATCTTATATTTCCACCTTTTCCCTTCCTCACGCTAACTCTCACGCATTCCAGACCTCCCGCTAGACCTCACGCATTTCCTTACCTTCTATCTACACCTCTTCCCTCTCCCGGCCTCCCGCAAGCTCTCACGCATTTCCTTATCTTCTACCTCCACCTCCTCCTTCTCCCGGCCTCCCGCTAACTCTCACGCCTTTTCTCACGCATTCCTTTATCTTCTACTTCCACCTCTTTCTCCCTTCCTCACGCATAGCCTCCTCTTCTGTCTTCTTCCCGGCCTCACGCTAGACCTCACGCATTTCCTTATCTTCTACTTCCACCTCCTCCTTCATCTCCCGCCCCCCGCACCCCCCAAGGCCTCAACATGGTACCGGTAAGTATAATATTAGCAATCATCCATTTCTATCCTTCTATTATTATTATTACTATTATTATTATTATTATTATTACTATTATTATTATTATTATTATTATTATTATTATTATTATTACTATTATTATTATTATTACTATTACTATTATTATTATTATTATTATTATTATTACTATTATTATTATTATTATTATTATTATTATCATTACTATTATTATTACTATTATTATTATTACTATTGTTATTACTATTATTATTATTATTATTATTATTATTATTATTATTTCCTATCCTTCTATTATTATTCCTATCTATCCTCCTATTATTCTATTTATTATTATTATTATTATTATTGTTATTATTTATTAGCATAGTTAAACATGTAACCTAGTAAAAGGTCACTATGGACTTCCTTTGTATTCCTTTGTATTCCTTTGTATTCCTCTTTCCTTCTCTTTCCTCCAATCTCACGCCTTCCTCCTCCTATTTCTTTCCTTCACCTTTCTTCTCTTCCTCCTCTTCCTCCTCTTCTTTCCTTCTCCTCCTCTTCCTATTTCTTTCCTTCACCTTTCTTCTCCTCCTCCTCTTCTCCTTCTTCTTACTCCAATCTCACGCCTCCTTCCTCACAGTAAACAATTAAATACACTTTCCTTCTTCTTTCTCCTTCTCTCTTCCTCCTCCTCCTTCATTTTTCTTCCTTCAATCTCACGCCTTCCTTCTCCTTCTTTACTTCTTCTTGTTACTCCAATCTCACGCCTTCCTCCTCCTATTTCTTTCCTTCTCCTTCCTTCTTCTTACTCCAATCTCACGCCTTCCTCCTCCTATTTCTTTCCTTCTCCTTCCTTCTTGTTACTCCAATCTCACGCCTTCCTCCTCCTATTTCTTTCCTTCTCCTTCCTTCTTGTTACTCCAATCTCACGCCTTCCTCCTCCTATTTCTTTCCTTCTCTTTCCTTCTTCTTACTCCAATCTCACGCCTTCTCCTTTTCTTTCCTTTTCCTCCTCTCTTCCTCCTCTTTCTCTTCTTCTTTCCTTCTCCTCCTCCTCTTCCTATTTATTTCCTTTTCCTCCTCCTCTTTCTCCTCTTCTCCTTCTTCTTACTCCAATCTCACGCCTCCTCCTATTTCTTTCCTTTGTATTCTTTGTATTCCTCTTTCCTTCTCTTTCCTCCAATCTCACGCCTCCTTCCTATTTCTTTCCTTTTCCTCCTCCTCTTTCTCCTCTTCTCCTTCTTCTTACTCCAATCTCAAGCCTCCTCCTATTTCTTTCTCTTCACCTTTCTTCTCTTCCTCCTCTTCTTCTTCCTTCTTCTTCCTCTCCTCTTCTATTCCTTTATTCCTTCCTCCTCCTCTTTCTCCTCTTCTCCTTCTTCTTACTCCAACCTCAAACCTTTCTTCTCTTCCTCCTCTTTCTCTTCTTCTTTCCTTCTCCTCCTCTTCCTATTTCTTTCCTTTTCCTCCTCCTCTTTCTCCTCTTCTCCTTCTTCTTACTCCAACCTCACGCCTCCTTCCTCACAGTAAACAATTAAATACACTTTCCTTCTCCTTTCTCCTTCTCTCTTCCTCCTCCTCCTTCATTTTTCTTCCTTCAATCTCACGCCTTCCTTCTCCTTCTTTACTTCTTCTTGTTACTCCAATCTCACGCCTTCCTCCTCCTATTTCTTTCCTTCTCCTTCCTTCTCTTTCTCCTCTTCTCCTCCTCCTTTTCTTTCCTTCTCCTTTCTTCTCTTCCTCCTCTTTCTCTTCTTCTTTCCTTCTCCTCCTCTTCCTATTTCTTTCCTTTTCCTCCTCCTCTTTCTCCTCTTCTCCTCCTTCTTACTCCAACCTCAAACCTTTCTTCTCCTCACACTAAATAATTAAATGCACTTTCCTTCTCCTTCATTTTTCTTCCTTCAATCTCATGCCTTCCTTCTCCTCCTCCTCTTCTTTCTTTTCTTCTTTCCTTCTCTTCCTCCTCCTACTTCTTTCCTTCTCCTTCCTTCTTCTTATTCCAATTTCACTCCTTCCTTCTCCTCCTCTTTCTTTCCTTCTCCCTTCTCCTCCTTCTCTTCCTTCTTTCTCCTCCTATTTCTTTCCTTCTCCTCCTCCTCCTATTTCTTTCCTTCTCCTTCTCTTCCTCCTCCTATTTCTTTCCTTCAATCTCACGCCTTCCTTCTCCTCCCACTAAATAATTAAATACGCTTTCCTTCACCTCCTCTTTCTCTTCTTTCCTTCTCCTCCTTCTCCTTCTCCTTCACCTCTTCCTTCCTCCTTCTTACTCCAATCTCACGCCTTCCTCCTTCTCTTTCTTTCCTTCACCTTCCTTCTCCTCCTCTTCTCCTCCTCCTCTTTCTTTCCTTCTCCTTCCTTCTTCTCCTTCTCTTTCTTTCCTTCACCTTCCTTCTCTTCCTCCTTCAATCTCTCGCTTCCTCCTCCTTCTTACTTCAACTTGATATTGGCAGAAATTGACCATCTTTCACTTGGGCTGTACCACCCATTCATGTCTCCAACTGTACACTCCTGATATGTAATCTTTAACCACACACACACACACACACACACACACACACACATAAAGATATACACACACACACACACACACACACCCTACATACACACACACACACACACACACACACACACACACACACACACCCTACATACACACACACACACACACACACACACCCTACATACACACACACACACACACACACACACCCTACATACACACACACACACACACACACACACACACACACACACACATAAAGATATACACACACACACACACACACACACACACACACTGCATTCGAACTCAGCCTCTATAGGTGTGTGTACTGGGTGGGGAAATGAACAATACCAGGCGATTCAAAGCTTTCTGCTCCTCACACACACTCTGGTCAGAAATTATGTACTACGAGTGTACAGCCACAATCAAATATCCACCGACACCTTCCTTCCATCGTGCAAATAAATCAGTATCATATCAAAATAGCAAATAAATCAATATCATATCAAAATATAATCATACAACAACAACACCTTATGTCAACTCAACCCCCTCAATTATTATTATTATTATTATTATTATTATTATTATTATTATTATTATTATTATGAGGTGGTGCAAAATTATACACGTGTTGTTCTTTATTACCAAGATATTTACTACGATGGAAGGAAAGTGTTGGTGGATATTATTATTATTATTATTATTATTATTATTATTATTAGAGGTGCTGCAAAATGATGGTTCACTAGTATGTCAAATGATTCGAAACTTCAACAAAAACCTGGATACAAATTTTGGATTGTGGCTGTACCTCCTCCTTTGTATTCCTTCCTCCAGTGATACAGTTTTCATTTTGTATTTTTTTTTTGGGGGGGGCATACACTTTTCATTTTGTATTTTTTTTTTGGGGGGGGGCATACAGTTTTCATTTTGTATTTTTTTTTTTTTTGGCATAGTTTTCATTTGTATTTTTTTTTTTTTTTTTTTGCATACAGTTTTCATTTTGTATTTTTTTTTTTGGCATAGTTTTCATTTTGTATTTTTTTTTTGGGGGGGGGGCATACAGTTTTCATTTTGTATTTTTTTTTGGCATAGAGTTTTCATTTTGTATTTTTTTTGGCATACATTTTTCATTTTGTATTTTTTATTTTGGCATACAATTTTCATTTTGTATTTATTTTTGACATACAGTTTTCATTTTGTATTTTTTTTTTTTTTTTTGGCATACAGTTTTCATTTTGCATATTTTTTTTTTTTGGGGGGGGGGGCATACAGTTTTCATTTAGTATTTTTTTTTTTTTTTTTGCATACAGTTTTCATTTTTCATTTTTTTCATTTTTTTTTTTTTTTTTTTGCATACAGTTTTCATTTCGTCTAATTTTTTTTCTTTTTTTTTTTTTTTTTTTTTGCAGGGTGGTCACACGTTGATGGTGGTGTTGGGTGCTGGTGTTCTGTTGTGCTTCACCCAGCCGGCCACCTCCCTCACCCTGCCGGAGTCCAGTCACACCTTACACTACGACGTCGATACCGGAAGAGATGTTGACGTCAATACCGGAAGAGTTGACGTCGATACCGGAAGAGATGATGTCGATACCAGAAGAGTTGATGTCGATACCAGAAGAGATGACGTCAATGCAAGAAGAGATGACGTAGATACCGGAAGAGATGACGTCGATACCAGAAGAGATGACGTCGATACCAGAAGAGATGACGTCATTGATACCAGAGATGACGTCATTGATACCAGAGTTGACATCGATAAAAGAGATGACGTCGTTGATACCAGAGAGGACGTCATTGATACCAGAGGAGATGACGTCAATACCAGGAGAGCCAAGCGCGGGTCTGACACCACTGACAACTTACCAAGGGGGTCAGTCAGAGAGAGGGCCATTGTTGAATCTGACAGCAATGCCAAGTCCATCCAAAATTCTCACAACGTCAACAAGCACTCGACAACAAATTCTGAAAGTAACCAACCCGTCCAAAATTCTCACAACGTCAACAAGCACTCTAAAACAAATTCTGAAACTGCGCAACCCATCCAAAAATCAAATACCGTGAAGAAACACAACACAAATTCTGAAAGTACTCGACCCGTCCAAAATTCTCACAACGTCAACAAGCACTCCAAAACAAATTCTGAAACTGCGCAACCCGTCCAAAATTCTAATACCGTGAAGAAACACAACACAAATTCTGAAAGTACTCGACCCATCCAAACTTCTCATGACGCTGAAACACCCGTCGCAGAATCTGACGGCACGATTTCCGCTCAAGAAACTGATGTTGAGAAAGATACTATAGATTCTCATAGGACCATCATTACCCCTGAGAAAGATACTGTCGATTCTCATAAGACCATTACCCCTGAGAAAGATACTATAGATTCTCATAGGACAATTGACCCTAAAGATTCTGGTGGTGAAGAAGTCATTGTAGATTCTCACAGGACCACCATTGCACCTCGAAATTCTGACAACGAGGATGTCATAACAGATACTGACAGTGCCCAATCCTTCCAAAGTTCTGACACTGTTGATACTTTCCACAGCAGTTCTGACAGCACAAAGTCTCTTACTGAATCATCTGACACCTCCCATTCCCTCCATCATGATACCGACAGCAGGCCAAATGTCCCTCAAAATTCTGATAGTTCCCGGTCAGCCCAGAATTCTGATAGGCACACAACCACTCCAGATTCTGATAGTTCCCAGTCAGCCCAGAATTCTGATAGGCACACAACTCCTCCAGATTCTGATAGCTCCCAGTCAGCCCAGAATTCTGATAGGCACACAACCCCTCCAGAATCTGATAGCCATAAGACCAGAGCGGCATCTGACACGGCAACACAACATTCAGACAGCATGGTGAGTCTGATGGGATCTGATGAGTCCCGGGAAGGTTCTGATGGACGCAACACCCGCAGCAAAACTTACACCGGCGAGAAAGTCAGTAGAGATTCCGTCCACCACAAAAGCCCCGCTGCAAAATTCGAAGATCATCCGTATTCTACAAAATTCTGACGACAACAAGAAAAAGGAAATTCCAGCCTCTCAAAGCCATAACGAGATCTTGGAAGAAGGTTCTGATGTCCCCAAGGCTATAACGGTGAAAGTCTCTGTCAACCCAAACATGTCCTCGGTCTCCAATGACACTAACACACACCCACAAGGTCCTGTAAATATCCCTAAAAATATCCCAAAGAGTGAGAGTACCAAGGCCTTCCCAACTACACCTGAAGCTAACCTCGACCCTAAACCTCAAACTAATGGAGATTCCGACGCTCCCATGATCTCAGCGGTGGTGCCTGTGTCGAGTCCTAACCATCCAAAGAACTACACTGGTGGCAGGGCGACTTCGAGTGCCGCTGCTCCCAAAAAACCTGGAAGCCAACCTGGAAGCCAACGCAAACCCAGAGAGTTTTTCTGGGGGAAAGGCGGCGAGGATGAAGCTTCCTCGAGGACCGCGCGGAAGGCAGAACCCTACAATCCCCTGGCTGCTAAACCGGAGATGATGAATGGGTATGTCGCTGCCCAAAACAACCGCCCCGGGATGTTCGGCGAGATGTTAGGTCCCGAAGGCGATACGTTAGGTCCCGAAGGCGATACCGGTGAGGCCCGTATCATGGCGCGTTCACCCGATGACGAGGAGATGCCGCCCTCTATGCCCATGATGATGCCACAGATGATGTACCCGATGTATCAAGGGGGTATGGGACACGCGATGGGTAATCCCGGCGGGTCCTATTCCTCCTTCCTGCCGCCCGGTTATGATCCGAATTACAAGTGCATGAGCGTCTGTTTCAAAGTCGGGTCGCATTCTGGTTCCGGTGCGCCTTCGTCTTCTTCAGGCTATCCTCCCTCTTCATCAGGCTATCCTCCGTCGTCATCTTCAGGCTATCCTCCTTCGTCAGGCTACCCTCCCTCGTCAGGCTATCCTCCTTCTTCTTCAGGCTACCCTCCTTCTTCGTCAGGCTACCCTCCCTCGTCGTCTTCAGGCTATCCTCCCTCGTCTGAAACCTACCCCGAATCGACCGACAGTGATTACAAGTCAGCCGAACAGCAGGAATCATGTGGTGCTCAGCTTGGTGAGGAAATAGAGCCTCCTACTACTACACCGACTACCACTACTACTACTACTACAACTACACCGACTACTACTACTACACCAACTACTACTACTACTACAACACCAACTACTACTACTACTACGCCGACTACCACTACTACAACACCAACTACCACTACTACTACTACGCCGACTACTACTACTACGCCGACTACTACTACTACAACTACACCCACTACTACTACTACAACTACGCCGACTACCACTACTACAACTACACCCACTACTACTACTACACCAACTACTACTACTACACCAACTACTACTACTACAACACCGACTACCACAACCACCACCACACCTACAACAACCACCACACCTACTACAACCACAA
>JAWQEG010005449.1:5000-45000 GCA_033782935.1 Petrolisthes cinctipes | reverse complement strand
ACTACACCAACTATAGTACTCACACCACTACAAGGAGCCATCGTACTCACACCAACAACCATCGTATCAGTCACTACAAGGAGCCATCGTACTCACACCATCCATCGTACTCAAGCCATGGTAAGATAGATGAGAATTGGAGGCTTCTGATTCCTTCCTGACCATGCCACGAAACAAACACACAAACTCCTTCCATATAGGTGTGTGTGTGTGTAAGAGTCTGTGTGTGTGTGTGTACGTATCTGTTTGTGTTTGTCTGTGTGTGTGTGTGTGTGTACGGTATGTTTGTGTGTGTGTGTCTATGTATCTGTTTGTGTGTGTGTGTGTGTGTGTGTGTCTACGTATATCTGTGTGTGTGTGTCTACGTATATCTGTGTGTGTGTGTTTGTGTGTGTCTAGGTATCTATGTGTGTGTGTGTGTGTGTCTACGTATATATGTGTATAAGCGTCTGTGTGTATGTGTATAAGCATCTGTGTGTATGTGTGTATGTGTATAAGCATCTCTGTGTATGTATAAGCGTGCGTGTTTGTGTGTGTGTGTGTTTCGTGGCGGCAATAATATATTAAAGGACTCATTTTACCTCCAAATTTCTGACTACATCACACACACACACACACACACACACAAATATACGTAGACACACACACACAGACGCTTATACACATACACACAGACGTTTACACACACATATACATAGACACACACACACATATAAGTAGACACACACACACAGACACACACAGATATACGTAGACACACACACACAGACGCTTATATATACACACACACACACACACACACACACACACACACACACACACACACACAGAGTCCCTCAATTAATTTACCAAAATATCTATAGATTTGTGTTGGTCATTTTGAAGCAACTGAATCCTCCAAACTATTCCAAGCAACAACAGAACACCATTATTTTTTTTTTTTGGCTCTTCTGGTCCTGTTTCCTAGCATACTTTGGAGGAATCAAGGCACTCCAATGTACCAAAAAAGAATTACCACATTAACTGAAGTCATTAGAACAAGATAGTGATATTTTGGACAAGATTATAAAAAAAGTATTAGGTGTAATTAACTTTCTAAAATGTATCTTCTTTGTCATTCTAAAACAGCTGGTGAGGACGGGATGGAAGATGATGGTAATGATGGTGTTATTGGTGTTGACGGTGGTGTTCCCGACCTTCTACACCGTCTCCGGCAGAGCACTCGTGAGCACTAAGGCGAAAACATGGACAGGAAAGACTAGCGGTGGAGGAGGAGGTGATGGAACACGGGCCTTTTTCCTGTCTGCACTGCCTCAAACACAACAACCACCTCAACTACAACAACAACAACATTTACCACCAGAACTACAACATTTACAGGCACCACCATCATCACATTATCAGGTACAACATACAACAACATCATCAGTCCCTCACCATGCAGAATCATTATCACAACGACTAAAACCGCACAAAATTATAGCGAGTTCTAGACCACAGCGTCGCGACAACTCCAATACCTTACAATCTGCGGATGAGTTGACTACAAGGAATCAATTGACCTTATCAAAATCTTTATACTCATGGGACCAATTGACTACAAAACAATATCCTTTTAGCAATCATCAATCTAACTTAGATAAGATACAAAACGCTCATCATAGACTTTCTCACCAAGCCCCAAACCCAAGTCTTCCTTCTAGTGATGTTGACGGAGGGATAGAAGATAGGTACCTTAACTATTCAATCAATTTAGAAGGAATGATAACATCAACAACAACTCTATCTACCACCACCAGGAATTTTATAAGTAGGCCTTGGAGGTATGTGTCTTCCTCACCTGAAGTGTCGCAGTCAAATAATAGTTCTTCTGGCCCGGCACTCCACGATAAAAAAAGATCACCACGGCAGGTACATTTTGACGACATAAACATTCATTTCTACCCTCATGGGGGCGTCAGATTAGTCCAAATTACTTCAGCGAAAAAACTCAGAGCAAATGCCAAGAAACTATCCACAAACGAGACTGAATCACAGGAGAAAATATCGACATCAGGGACTATGAAACCGAATCGACTTTTTTTGCCGGCCGGAGAGACGCCCGATTTAAACTCGAATCAACTCTTTTCGCCGCCCGGTTTTAACTCGAATCGACTCTTTTCGCCGCCCGGTTCAAACTCAAATCGACTCTTTTCGCCGCCCGATTCAAACTCAAATCAACTCTTTTCGCCGCCCGAAGAAACACCCGGTTTAAACTCGAATCGACTCTTTTCGCCACCCGGTTCAAACTCGAATCGACTCTTTTCGCCACCCGATTCAAACTCGGCTCAGATGCGCCGTAGAAAAGCCGATAAACATTCCCCAGTGACCGAAGCCATTGGTGGGCGAGGAATGGGATTTGATTTTGGTGACCTTGCTAACATGACCTTAATTGATGTTGACCCGAGTTCGTTTAATTTGGATATTAGAATGAATAGAGATATTGCAGAGGCCTTATGGAATAGCGATGACTACCTCGACCCTATTACTTCTGAGACGATGCCTACAGTGACGACGATTGCCCCAGAGACGATACCTATAGCGATGACGATAGCCCCAGAGACGATACCCACAGCGACGACGATAGCCCCAGAGACGATACCTTTAGGGACGACAATAGCCCCAATGATTACACGTACGATTACCACCTCGATAGCTGCTCCTATGGTTACTACAGCCATGGTAACCGAACCTACTACGATGACCACAGCTATAACAACCTGTATTACTATGACCAGAGCCATAGTAACCGAACCTACGATGACCACAACCATGGCAACCAAACCTACGATGACCACAACCATAGAAAACGAACCTACGATTACCACAGCTATTAAAACCAAACCTACGATGACTACAACCATAGTAACCGAACCTACGATGATCACAACCATAGTAACCAAACCTACCATGATCACAACCATAGTAACCAAACCTACCATGATCACAACCATAGTAACCAAACCTACGATGACCACAACCATAGAAAACGAACCTACGATGACTACAACCATACAGATCGAACTTACGATGACCGAAGCTACGATGATCGGACTTACGATGACCGAAGCTACGATGATCGGACCTACGATGACCGGATTTACGATGATCACAGCCAAGGCAACATCAACAACACAATCCCAGCCTCTGACATCAACTATTACACAGCCATTTACATCAACAACAATAACAGCAACAATATCATCAATAACATCATTATCAACATCAACACAATCAATAACATCAACAATATCATCATTATCATTATCAATAATATCAACAGATTCATTATCATCATCAATATCAATAACATCAACATCAATATCATCATTACCAATATCAATAACATCAACAATAACAATATCAACACTATCAATAACAATAACATCAACACCAATATCATTATCAATAATATCAACAACACCATCAACAATATCAACAATAGCAACATCAATATCATCATTATTATCATCAACAATATCATTATCAACATCAATATCAACACCATCAACAACAATAACACCATCAACAGCAACATCAATATCTACATCAACACCAATACTATCAATAACATCAACAGCAATATCAATAACATCAACATCATCAACAGCAATATCAATAACATCAACATCAACACCAACATCAACAACACCAATAACATCAACATCATCAACACCAATAACATCATCAACATCATTAACAACAATATCAACATCATCATTATCAATATCAACACTATCAACATCAACACCAATATCAATAACATCAACATCATTATCAATAATATTAATAACACCATCAACATCAACACCAATATCAATAACATCAACATCATTATCAATAATATTAATAACACCATCAACATCAACACCAATATCAATAACATCAACACAAACACTATCAATAACACCATCATCATTATTATCAACACCAACAACACTATCAATAACAACACCATCATCAATATCAATATCATCATCAACACCAATATCAATAACATCAACATCAACACCATCAACAACAATATCAACATCAATATCAACACCAATTTCAATAACAATATCAACATCAATATCAACATTATCAACATCAACACTGATATCAACACCATCAACATCAATATCATCATCAACACCAATATCAATAATGTCAACAAGAACAACAATATCAACAACACAATCAACAACATCAATATCATCATTATCAATATCAACAATATCATTAACAACAATATCAACATCAATATCAATATCAACATTATCAACATCAACACCGATATCAACATCAACACCGATATCAACACCATCAATATCAACAGCAACATCAATATCATCATCATCAACACCAATATCAATAACAACACCATCAACATCATCATTATTATCAACACCAATATCAATAACATCAATAATAACAACAACATCAACACCAATATCAATAACATCAACATCATCAATATCATCATCAATAATATCAACATCAACATCAATATCATCAACAACACCAATATCAATAACATCAACAATATCATCATTATCATTATCACCACCATCAACACCACTATCAATATCATCATCAACACCACTATCAATATCATCATTATCAACACCACTATCATTATCTTCAACACCATCAACACCAACATCATTATCATCAATTAATACTGCACAGCCATTAAATTCATCACCATCATCAATATCATCACCATCACCACCATCTTCATCACCATCAACACCACTATCAATATCATCATTATCATCAATATCATCACCATCACCACCATCTTCATCACCATCAACACCACTATCAATATCATCATTATCACCATTATCAACACCAACACCACTATCAATATCAACACCATCAACACCACTATCAATATCACCATTATCATTATCAACACCACTATCAATATCAACATCAACACCACTATCAACACCACTATCAATATCAACATCAACACCACTATCTTCACCATCACCATCAACATCATCACCATCAACACCAACATCATCACCACTATCAATATCAACATCATCAACACCACTATCTTCACCATCACCATCAACACCAACATCATCACCACTATCAATATCATCAACACCAACATCATTATCATCAATTGATACTACACAGCCTTTAAAATCATCACCATCAACACCACCATCAATTAATATTCTACAGCCATTAAATTCACCACCATCAACATCATCAATTCCATCTTCATCACCATCAACACCACTATCAATATCATCATTATTATCATCATCACCATCAACACCACAATCAATATCATCATTATTATCATTATCAACACCACCAACTTCAATATCATCACCATCAATATCATTAATATCATCAACACCAAAAACATCAATATCTTCAACACCATTATCAACACCACTATCAGTATCATCATCATTATCAATATCATCATCACCACTATCAATTTCTTTAACACCATCAACACCATCATCACAACTAGCAATATCATCATCACCATCATCATCACCACTACTATCAATATCATCACCATCATCAACACCAACATCATCACCACTATCAATATCAACATCAACACCAATATCATCAATTAATACTGTGCAGCATTTAAATTCATCACCATCAACAACACCAACATCATTATCACCATCAACACCAATATCATCAACTTCAGCATCAATATCATCATTATTATCAACACCATCAACACAAACACCAACATTATCATCAATTAATACTGCACAGCCTTTAAATTCATCACCATCAACATCAACACCACTATCAATATCATCATTATCATCACCATCAACACCAATATCAACATCACCATCAATATCACCACTATCATCATCACCATCAACACCACTATCAACACCATTATCAATATCAACATCATCAACACCAATATCAACACCAATATCAACTTCAGCATCATCAATTGCAACACAAAACACAATAACAATCTCTCAACACCAATCACGAATCAGAACACAGTCATTATTATCAACAACTAGCCAATCAGAAACATCAACAACTACTAGCCAATCAGAAATATCATCTACTAGCCAATCAGAAATATCATCTACTACTAGCCAATCAGAAATATCAACTACTAGCCAATCAGAAATGTCATCAACTACTAGCCAATCAGAAATGTCATCAACTACTAGCCAATCAGAAATATCATCTACTATTGGTCAATCAGAAATATCAACTACTAGCCAATCAGAAATATCATCAACTACTAGCCAATCAGAAATATCTAATACTAGCCAATCAGAAATATCATCAACTACTAGCCAATCAGAAATTTCATCAACTACTAGCCAATCAGAAACATCAAAAACTAGCCAATCAGAAACATCGACATCAACTACTAGCCAGTCAGAAATATCAACTACTAGCCAGTCAGAAACATCGACATCAACTACTAGCCAATCAGAAACATCGACATCAACTAGCCAGTCAGAAATATCAACAACTAGCCAATCAGAAACATCGACATCAACTACTAGCCAATCAGAAAAATTATCAACTACTAGCCAATCAGAAATAACTACTAGCCAATCAGAAATATCAACTACTAGCCAATCAGAAATATCAACAACTACTAGCCAGTCAGAAATATCAACTACTAGCCAATCAGAAATATCATCTACTACTAGCCAATCAGAAATATCATCAACTACTAATCAATCAGAAATATCAACTACTGGCCAATCAGAAATATCGTCTACTAGCCAGTCAGAAATATCAACTACTAGCCAGTCAGAAATATCATCAACTACTAGCCAATCAGAAATATCAACAACTACTAGCCAATCAGAAATATCAACTACTAGCCAATCAGAAATATCAACTACTAGCCAATCAGAAATATCAACAACTACTAGCCAGTCAGAAATATCTATTAGCCAATCAGAAATATCAACTACTAGCCAATCAGAAATATCAACAACTACTAGCCAGTCAGAAATATCAACTACTAGCCAATCAGAAATATCAACAACTACTAGCCAGTCAGAAATATCTATTAGCCAATCAGAAATATCATCTACTACTAGCCAATCAGAAATATTATCAACTACTAGCCAATCAGAAATATCATCAACTACTAGCCAATCAGAAACATCAACAACTACTAGCCAATCAGAAACATCAACAACTACTAGACATTCAGAATCATCAGTAACTACTAGCCAATCAGAAATATCAATTACTACTAGCCAATCAGAAATATCAATTACTACTAGCCAATCAGAAATATCAACTACCATTAGCCAATCAGAAATATTAACTACTACTAGCCAATCAAAAATATTATCAACTACTAGCCAGTCAGAAATAGTATCAACTACTAGCCAATCAGAAACATCAGTAAATACTAGCCAATCAGAATCATCAACTACTAGCCAATCAGAAACATCAACTACTAGCCAATCAGAAACATCGACATCAACTACTAGCCAATCAGAAATATCAACTACTAGCCAATCAGAAATATCAACTACTAGCCAGTCGGAAATATCAACTAGCCAATCAGAAACATCAACAACTAGCCAATCAAAAACATCGACATCAACTGGCCAATCAGAAATATCATCAACTCCTAGCCAATCAAAAATATCAACTACTAGCCGATCAGAAACATTGACATCAACTAGCCAATCAGAAATATCAACTACTAGACAATCAGATATATCATCGACTACTAGCCAATCAGATATATCATCGACTACTAGCCAATCAGAAATATCAACTACTACTACTACTAGCCAATCAGAAATATCAACTACTAGCCAGTCGGAAATATCAACAACTAGCCAATCAGAAATATCAACTACTAGCCAATCAGAAATATCATCAACTACTAGCCATTCAGAATCATCAATTACCACACTATCAGAATCATCTACAACTAGCCAATCAGGAACATCAGTATCTACTAGCCAATCAGAATCATCAGTAACTACTAGCCAATCAGAATCATCAGTAACTACTAGCCAATCAGAATCATCAACTACTAGCCAATTAGAATCAACTAGTGTAGCACCAGAATCATCAATTACTACACTAACAGAATCATCATCTACAACTAGCCAATCAGAATCAACAACTACTAGCCATTCAGAATCAACAACTAGCCATTCAGAATCATCAACAACTAGCCATTCAGAATCATCAACAACTAGCCAATCAGAAATATCAACTAGCCAATCAGAAATATTATCAACTACTAGTCAATCAGAAATATCAACAACTACTAGCCATTCAGAAACATCAACAACTAGCCATTCAGAATCACCAGTAACTACTAGCCATTCAGAATCATCAACTAGTGTAGCACCAGAATCATCAATAACTTCACTATCAGAATCATCATCTACAACTAGCAATTTGCGATCATCAACAACTAGCCAATCAGAAATATCAACTAGCCAATCAGAAATATTATCAACTACTAGTCAATCAGAAATATCAACAACTACTAGCCATTCAGAATCATCAACAACTAGCCATTCAAAATCATCAGTAACTACTAGCCAATCAGAAATATCAACAACTAGCCATTCAGAATCATCAAACACCCTAATTAAATCATCATCAAACAGCATGAAATCATCAACAAGTATCAAATCATCAACAAACAGCATTAAATCATCAACAACAAACAGCATTAAATCATCAACAACAAACGGCATTAAATCATCAACAACAAACGGCATTAAATCATCAACAAGTACTACACCATCAAACACCATAATTAAATCATCAACAAACAGCATTAAATCATCAACAACAAACGGCATTAAATCATCAACAACAACAACAACAACAACAAGCATTCCACACGAGACATCAATGAAAATAACTCCAAAAATAACTTCAACAAGCATCACATCAAAACCAACAAGTACCGTACGTGTCTTTGAAGTAACATCAGTAAGTCCCATAACCAAACAGCAGCAGGAGGAAAAACACTCGAATAAAACCAAGGCCAGAGTTTGTATTTGCAAGCATTTCACCTGTTATATTGTTCATCACAGCAGCACGGTAAATAAATCGACAACTCCGATTCTTCCAGATACTCCAACGACCTCCTCGGTAAATTACTCGTCAAAAACCGTTTCCCTGGAATTGTCGACGAGTACTCCACCGATATCGTCAACTATTCGTGCAAAGGAATTATCATCAAGTACTCTACGGATGTCGTCAAAAACCGTTTCCTTGGAATTGTCGACGAGTACTCTACCGATATTGTCAACTAGTCGTGCAAAGGAATTATCGACAAGTACTCTATCGATGTCGTCAACTAGTCATGCAAAGGAATCATCGTCAAGTGCTCTATCGATGTCGTCAACTAGTATTGCAAAGGAATTATCGTCAAGAACTCCACCGATATCGTCAACTACTCGTGCAAAGGAGTTATCGTCAAGTACTCCACCGATATCGTCAACAAGTCGTGCAAAGGAATTGTCATCAAGTACTCTACCGATATTGTCAACTAGTCATGCAAAGGAGTTATCGTCAAGTACTCCACCGATATCGTCAACTAGTCAAGCAAAGGAATCATCGTCAAGTATTCTACCAATGTCGTCAGCTACTCGTGCAAAGGAGTCATTGTCAAGTACTCTTCCGATATCGTCAACTAGTATTGCAAAGGAGTTATCGTCCAGTATCCTACCGCATCCGACAACAAAAATAAGACCCGATTCTGATACAGTTTTATCAACAACAGACTTCATAACAACCACACTTCCTCATTCATCATCTAATGTGGTTATAGATTTGGTAAACACTACCCTTCCACAATCAGCCACCAGTATTTCATCAGGTTTATCAACAACAACTATCAGAGCAATGTCCTCTGATGGTTCCGTAAGAGAAACGTCAACAAACATACAGCCAACATTATCTACTAATATTTTATCAGCTTCATCAACCTCTCCTCTTCTACATTCAGTAACTAGTGAAGCTACAGAACTATATTATTCAACAACTGATAAAATTCAAGAAATATCATCAAATAAGCCAACAAAATCAACAGCTTTACAAAGAGAAACATCTATTATTTCTATACCAGATTCAACAACCTCTTCTCTTCAACATTCAGTAACTAGTGAAGCTACAAAACTACATTATTCAACTACTGATACACTCCAAGAATCATCAACAACAACTTTATCACAATCCACACCAATCCTTCCAGAACAAACAAGTATCCAAACAGAATCATCAGGAAATACCACATTGGAATCACTGACAACTGTCCGTCCAGAATCTTCAACAAGTTTTCTAAAAATATCATCAACAAACACCGTATATGAATCGTCTACTTATATAACACCAGAATTATCAAATGTAGTAAATGAATCATCAACAACAACTATTCAGCCAAATGATTCAACAACTTCACTTTCATTATCATCAACCAGCATTGCACAAGAATCATCAACAAAAGTTTTCTCTGAATCACTGAAAACGACTTCACCAGAATCATCAAGTAAAGACACAGAAATACTATCAACAACTATGCTACCAAAATATTCAACAACATTGCTTTCAATAACAACAAGCGTTGCACCAAAATCGTCAACAAAAATAATCTTAGAATCACTAACAACAACTTCACCAGAATCATCCAGCACATCAACAAGAATCCTACCGCAATCATCAACAAATATCATGCCTGAATCTTCAACACATATCACACCAGAATCATCACCAACATCAGTTCAAGAATTATCTTCTATTAGTTCAACAATATCAACAAGTATAACAACAGAATCAACAACAACTCAGATACCAGAATCATCACCTGCAGTCCTTTCAAAATCATCAACTTCATCAAGTAAAGTCTTAGCAGGATTATCACCAGCAGCAAGTCAAAAACTATCTTCTACTACTTCATCAATATCAACAAGCACCGTGGCAAAATCAACAACAACTTTAATACCAGAATCATCACCTGCTGTCTTTTCAGAATCATCAACTAGTGTAGCACCAACATCACCAGAATCAACAAACTTCCCTAGAACTACAACATCAAATGTAGTTAAAGATTCATCAACAACTATGCTACCAATAGATTCAATAACTTTGCTTGCAAAGTCATCAACCAGCATTGCGACAGAATTAACAAAATCTTTCTCAGAAACATTGACAACGACTTCACCAGAATCATCAAATGTAGTAAAACAATCATCAACAATAATGCTATCAAACAATTCAACAACTTTGGTTTCAATATCATCAACAAGCTCTACACCAATATCAACAAAAACTTTCTCAGAAACATTCACAATGACTTCACCAGAAACATCAAGTGTAGTAAAAGAATCAACAACTATTCTGCCAAAAGATTCAACAACTTTACTTTCAATAACATCAACTTTCACTGTAACAGAATTAACAAAATCTTTCTCAGAATCAATGACGACAACTTCACCAGAATCATCCAGCACATCAACAAAATTATCAACAAGATTCCTACCACAATCATCAACAAATATCATGCCTGAATCTTCAACATATATCACACCAGAATCATCACCAACATCAGTTCAAGAATTATCTTGTACTACTTCATCAATATCAATAAGTTCTGTGGCAGAATCAACAACAACTTTATCACAATCCACACCAATCCTTCCAGAAGAAACAAGTATCCAAACAGAATCATCAGCAATTACCACATTGGAATCACTGACAACTGTCCGTCCAGAATTTTCAACAAATATTATAAAAGTGTCGTCAACAAACACTGTTTATGAATCATCCACTACTGTTGCACCAGAAACATCAAATTTAATCAATGAATCATCAACAACTATTTTGCCAGAAAATTCAACAACTTTGCTTTCAATATCATCAACCAGTGTTGCACAACAATTATCAACAACTATACTACCAAAAGATTCAACAACAATGCTTACAGCATCATCAACCAACATTGCAACAGAATTAACAAAATCTTTCTCAGGATCACTGACGACAACTTCGCCAGAATCATCCAGCACATCAACAAAATTATCAACAAAAATCCTACCACAATCATCAACAAATATCATGCCTGAATCTTCAACACATATCACACCAGAATCATCACCAACATCAGTTCAAGACTTATCTTCTAATACTTCATCAATATCAACAAGTTCTGTGACAGAATCATCAACAACTCTTCTACCTATACCATCAACAAGAATATCACCATCATCTTTAACCAGTGTTGCAACAGAATCTTTAACAAGAATCGAAACAGAATCATTATTGAAATCATCGTCAACTATCCCAACAACCTCTTCAGTAACAAATAAGCCTACAGAATCAACAACAACTTTAACAACAAAATCATCTCTTAGTTCCATATCAGATTCAACAACCTCTCCTCTTCTACATTCAGTAACTAGTGAAGCTACAGAACTACATTATTCAACTACTGATACACTCCAAGAATCATCAACAACAACTTTATCACAATCCACACCAATCCTTCCAGAAGAAACAAGTATCCAAACAGAATCATCAGCAATTACCACATTGGAATCACTGACAACTGTCCGTCCAGAATCTTCAACAAATATTATAAAAGTGTCGTCAACAAACATTGTTTATGAATCATCCACTACTGTTGCACCAGAAACATCAAATTTAATAAATGAATCAACAACTATTTTGCCAGAAAATTCAACAACTTTGCTTTCACTATCATCAACCAGTGTTGCACAACAATTATCAACAACTATGCTACCAAAAGATTCAACAACAATGCTTTCAGTATCATCAACCAGAATTGCAACAGAACCATCAACAAAAAAATTCTCTGAATCATTGACAACAACTTCACCAGAATCATCAAATGTAGTAAAACAATCCTCAACAACAATGCTATCAAACAATTCAACTACTTTGGTTTCAATATCATCAACAAACTCTACACCAATATCAACAAAAACTTTCTCAGAATCACTGACAGCAACTTCACCAGAATCATCCAGCACATCAACAAAATTATCAACAAGAATCCTACCACAATCATCAACAAATATCATGCCTGAATCTTCAACACATATCACACCAGAATCATCACCAACATCAGTTCAAAAATATTCTACTAGTAGTTCAACAACATCAACAAGTTCCGTAGCAGAATCATCAACAACTCTACCAAAATCATCAACAAGAATCAAACCAGAATCTTTAACCAGTGTTGCAACCGAATCTTTAACAGGTATTGACTCAAAATCATTAATGAAATCATCGTCAACTATTCCCACAACCTCTTCAGTAACAAATAAGCCTACAGAATCAACAACAACTTTAACAACAAAATCATCTCTTACTTCCATACCAGATTCAACAACCTCTCTTCTACATTCAGTAACTAGTGAAGCTACAGAACTGCATTATTCAACTACTGATACACTCCAAGAATCATCAACAACAACTTTATCACAATCCACACCAATCCTTCCAGAAGAAACAAGTATCCAAACAGAATCATCAGCAATTACCACATTGGAATCACTGACAACTGTCCATCCAGAATCTTCAACAAATATTATAAAAGTGTCGTCAACAAACACTGTTTATGAATCATCCACTACTGTTGCACCAGAAACATCAAATTTAATCAATGAATCATCAAATTTAATAAATGAATCGTCAACAACAATTTTGCCAGAAGATTCAACAACTTTGCTTTCAATATTATCAACCAGTGTTGCACAACAATTATCAACTATGATACCAAAAGATTCAACAACTTTGCTTTCAGTATCATCAACCAGCATTGCAACAGAACCATCAACAAAAACTTTCTCTGAATCATTGACAATGACTTCACCAGAATCAATACCAACATCAGTTCAAGAATTATCTTCTACTACATCATCAATATCAACAAGCACCGTGGCAAAATCAACAAAAACTTTAATACCAGAATCATCACCTGCAATTCTTTCAGAATCATCAACTAGTGTAGTACCAACATCACCAGAATCATCAACAAACTTCCCTAGAACTACATCATCAAATGTAGTTAAAGATTCATCAATAACTATGCTACCAAAAGATTCAACAACTTTGCTTTCAGTATCATCAACCAGCATTGCAACAGAACCATCAACAAAAACTTTTTCTGAATCATTTACAATGACTTCACCAGAATCATCAAATGTAGTAAAACAATCATCAACAACAATGCTATCAAACAATTCAACTACTTTGGTTTCAATATCATCAACAAGCTCTACACCAATATCAACAAAAACTTTCTCAGAAACATTCACAATGACTTCACCAGAAACATCAAGTGTAGTAAAAGAATCAACAACTAAGCTGCCAAAAGATTCAACAACTTTACTTTCAATAACATCAACTTCCACTGTAACAGAATTAACAAAATCTTTCTCAGATTCATTGACAATGACTTCACCAGAATCATCCAGCACATCAACAAAATTATCAACAAGAATCCTACCACAATCAACAAATATCATTCCTGAATCCTCAACACATATCACACCAGAATCATCACCAACATCAGTTCAAGAATTATCTTCTACTAGTTCAACAATATCAACAAGTATAACAACAGAATCAACAACTCAGATATCAGAATCATCACCTGCAGTCCTTTCAGAATCATCAACTAGTGTAGCACCAACATCACCAAAATCATCAACAAACTTCCCTAGAACTACATCATCAAATGTAGTTAAAGATTCATCAGCAACTATGCTACCAATAGATTCAACAACTTTGCTTGCAAAGTCATCAACCAGCATTGCGACAGAATTAACAAAATCTTTCTCAGAAACATTGACAACAACTTCACCAGAATCATCCAGCACATCAACAAAATTATCAACAAGATTCCTACAACAATCATCAACAAATATCATGCCTGAATCTTCAACACATATCACACCAGAATCATCACCAACATCAGTTCAAGAATTATCTTCTACTACTTCATCAATATCAACAAGTTCCATGGCAGAATCATCGACAACTCTTCTACCAAAATCATCAACAAGAATCCCACCATCATCTTTAACCAGGGTTGCAACCGAATCTTTAACAAATATTGAAACAGAATCATTACTGAAATCATCGTCAACTATCCCCACAACCTCTTCAGTAACGAATAAGCCTATAGAATCATCAACAACTTTAACAACAAAATCATCTCATAGTTCCATACCAGATTCAACAACCTCTCCTCTTCCACATTCAGTAACTAGTGAAGCTACAGAACTACATTATTCAACTACTGATACACTCCAAGAATCATCAACAACAACTTTATCACAATCCACACCAATCCTTCCAGAAGAAACAAGTATCCAAACAGAATCATCAGCAATTACCACATTGGAATCACTGACAACTGTCCGTCCAGAATCTTCAACAAATATTATAAAAGTGTCGTCAATAAACACTGTTTATGAATCATCCACTACTGTTGCACCAGAAACATCAAATTTGATCAATGAATCATCAACAACTATTTTGTCAGAAAATTCAACAACAATGCTTTCAGTATCATCAACCATCATTGCAACAGAACCATCAACAAAAACTTTCTCTGAATCATTTACAACAACTTCACCAGAATCATCAAATGTAGTAAAACAATCAACAACAACAATGCTATCAAACAATTCAACTACTTTGGTTTCAATATCATCAACAAGCTCTACACCAATATCAACAAGAACTTCCTCAGAAACATTCACAATGACTTCACAAGAAACATCAATTGTAGTAAAAGAATCAACAACTATGCTGCCAAAAGATTCAACAAATTTACTTTCAATAAAATCAACTTCCACTGTAACAGAATTAACAAAATCTTTCTCAGAATCATTGACAACGACTTCACCAGAATCATCCAGCACATCAACAAAATTATCAACAAATATCATGCCTGAATCTTCAACACATATCACACCAGAATCATCACCAACATCAGTTCAAGAATTATCTTCTACTACTTCATTAATATCAACAAGTATAACAAAAAAATCAACAACTCAGATACCAGAATCATCACCTGCAGTCCTTTCAGAATCATCAACTAGTGTAGCACCAACATCACCAGAATCATCAACAAACTTCCCTAGAACTACATCATCAAATGTAGTTAAAGATTCATCAACTATGCTACCAAAAGATTCAACAACTTTGCTTGCAAAGTCATCAACCAGCATTGCAACAGAACCATCAACAAAATCTTTCTCAGAATCATTTACAACGACTTCACCAGAATCATCAAATGTAGTAAAACAATCATCAACAACAATGCTATCAAACAATTCAACTACTTTGGTTTCAATATCATCAACAAGCTCTACACCAATATCAACAAAAATTTTCTCAGAAACATTCACAATGACTTCACCAGAAACATCAAGTGTAGTAAAAGAATCAACAACTATGCTGCCAAAAGATTCAACAACTTTGCTTGCAATGTCATCAACTAGCATTGCGACAGAATTAACAAAATCTTTCTCAGAATCATTGACAACGACTTCACCAGAATCATCCAGCACATCAACAAAATTATCAACAAGAATCCTACCACAATCGTCAACAAATATCATGTCAGAATCTTCAACACATATCACACCAGAATCATCACCAACATCAGTTCAAGAATTATCTTCTACGACTTCATCAATATCAACAAGTTCTGTGGCAGAATCAACAACAACTTCATCACAATCCACACCAATCCTTCCAGAAGAAACAAGTATCCAAACAGAATCATCAGCAATTACCACATTGGAATCACTGACAACTGTCCGTCCAGAATCTTCAACAAATATTATAAAAGTGTCGTCAACAAACACTGTTTACGAATCATCCACTACTGTTGCACCAGAAACATCAAATTTAATCAATGAATCATCAACAACTATTTTGCCAGAATATTCAACAACTATTTTGCCAGAAAATTCAACAACTTTGCTTTCAATATTATCAACCAGTGTTGCACAACAATTATCAACAACTATGCTACCAAAAGATTCAACAACAATGCTTTCAGTATCATCAACCAGCATTGCAACAGAACCATCAACAAAAACCTTCTCTGAATCATTTACAACAACTTCACCAGAATCATCAAATGTAGTAAAACAACCATCAACAACAATGCTATCAAACAATTCAACTACTTTGGTTTCAATATCATCAACAAGCTCTACACCAATATCAACAAAAACTTCCTCAGAAACATTCACAATGATTTCACCAGAAACATCAAGTGTAGTAAAAGAATCAACAACTATGCTGCCAAAAGATTCAACAACTTTACTTTCAATAACATCAACTTCCACTGTAACAGAATTAACAAAATCTTTCTCAGATTCATTGACAACGACTTCACCAGAATCATCCAGCACATCAACAAAATTATCAACAAGAATCCTACCACAATCATCAACAAATATCATGCCTGAATATTCAACACATATCACACCAGAATCATCACCAACATCAGTTCAAGAATTATCTTCTATTAGTTCAACAATATCAACAAGTATAACAACAGAATCAACAACTCAGATACCAGAATCATCACCTGCAGTCCTTTTAAAATCATCAAATTCATCAAGTACAGTCTTAGCAGGATTATCACCATCAAGTCAAAAATTATCTTCTACTAGTTCATCAATATCAACAAGTATAAAAACAGAATCAACAACAACTCAGATACCAGAATCATCAACTGCAGTCTTTTCAGAATCATCAACTAGTGTAGCACCAACATCACCAGAATCATCAACAAACTTCCCTAGAACTACATCATCAAATGTAGTTAAAGATTCATCAGCAACTATGCGACCAATAGATTCAACAACTTTGCTTGCAAAGTCATCAACCAGCATTGCGACAGAATTAACAAAATCTTTCTCAGAAACATTGACAACAACTTCACCAGAATCATCCAGCACATCAACAAAATTATCAACAAGATTCCTACAACAATCATCAACAAATATCATGCCTGAATCTTCAACACATATCACACCAGAATCATCACCAACATCAGTTCAAGAATTATCTTCTACTACTTCATCAATATCAACAAGTTCTGTGACAGAATCAACAACTCTTCTACATATATCATCAACAAGAATCCCACCATCATCTTTAACCAGTGTTGCAACCGAATCTTTAACAAGAATTGAAACAGAATCATTATTGAAATCATCATCACCTATCCCAACAACTTCTTCAGTAACAAATAAGCCTACAATATCAACAACAAAATCATCTCTTAGTTCCATACCAGATTCAACAACCTCTCCTCTTCTACATTCAGTAACTAGTGAAGCTACAGAACTACATTATTCAACTACTGATACACTCCAAGAATCATCAACAACAACTTTATCACAATCCACACCAATCCTTCCAGAAGAAACAAGTATCCAAACAGAATCATCAGCAATTACCACATTGGAATCACTGACAACTGTCCGTCAAGAATCTTCAACAAATATTATAAAAGTGTCGTCAACAAACACTGTTTATGAATCATCCACTACTGTTGCACCAGAAACTTCAAATTTGATCAATGAATCAACAACAACTAGAAATAAATCATCTACAACAATTTTGCCAGAAGATTCAACAACTTTGCTTTCTATATTACCAACCAGTGTTGCACAACAATTATCAACAACCATGCTACCAAAAGATTCAACAACTTTACTTTCAATAACATCAACTTCCATTGTAAAAGAATTAACAAAAACTTTTTCAGAATCACTGACAACAACTTCACCAGAATCATCCAGCATATCAACAAAATTATCAACAAGAATCCTACCACAATCATCAACAAATATCATGCCTGAATCTTCAACACATATCACACCAGAATCATCACCAACATCAGTTCAAAAATTATCTTCTACTAGTTCAACAATATCAACAAGTATAACAACAGAATCAACAACAATTCATATACCAGAATCATCACCTGCAGTCCTTTCAAAACCATCAACTTCATCAGGTACATTCTTAGCAGAATCATCACCACCATCAGTTCAAGAATTATCTTCTACTACTTCATCAATATCAACAAGCACCATGGCAAAATCAACAACTTTAATACCAGAATCACCTGCAGTGCTTTCAGAATCATCAACTAGTGTAGCACCAACATCACCAGAATCATCAACAAACTTTCCTAGAACTACATCATCAAATGTAGTTAAACATTCATCAACAACTATGCTACCAATAGATTCAACATCTTTGCTCACATCATCATCAACCAGTGTTGCACAAGAATCATCTACAAAAATGTTCTCTGAATCATTGACAACAAATTCACCAGAATCATCACATGTAGTAAATCAATCATCAACAACAATGCTATCAAACAATTCAACAAATTTACTTTCAATAACATCAACATCGACTGTAACAGAATTAACAAAAACTTTCTCAGAAACATTCACAATGACTTCACCAGAAACGTCAAGTGTAGTAAAAGAATCAACAACTATTCTGCCAAAAGATTCAACAACTTTACTTTCAATAACAACAATTTCCACTATAACAGAATTAACAAAATCTTTCACAGAATCAATGACAACGACTTCACCAGAATCATCCAACACATCAACAAAATTATCAACAAATATCATGCCTGAATCTTCAACACATATCACACCAGAATCATCACCAACGTCAGTTCAAGAATTATCTTCTAATACTTCATCAATATCAAAAAGTTCTGTGGCAGAATCAACAACAACTTTATCACAATCCACACCAATCCTTCCAGAAGAAACAAGTATCCAAACAGAATCATCAGCAATTACCACATTGGAATCACTGACAACTGTCCGTCAAGAATCTTCAACAAATATTATAAAAGTGTCGTCAACAAACACTGTTTATGAATCATCCACTACTGTTGCACCAGAAACATCAAATTTAATCAATGAATCATCAACAACTATTTTGCCAGAAAATTCAACAACTTTGCTCTCATCATCATCAACCAGCATTGCAACAGAACCATCAACAAAATCTTTCTCAGAATCGTTGACGACGAATTCACCAAAATCATCAAAATTAGTAACACAATCATCAACAACAATGCTATCAAACAATTCAACTACTTTGGTTTCAATATCATCAACAAGCTCTACACCAATATCAACAAAAACTTTCTCAGAAACATTCACAATGACTTCACCAGAAACATCAAGTGTAGTAAAAGAATCAACAACTATGCTGCCAAAAGATTCAACAACTTTACTTTCAATGACATCAACTTCCACTGTAACAGAATTAACAAAAACTTTCTCAGAATCACTGACAACAACTTCACCAGAATCATCCAGCACATCAACAAAATTATCAACAAGATTCCTGCCACAATCATCAACAAATATCATGCCTGAATCTTTAACACATATCACACCAGAATCATCACCAACATCAGTTCAAAAATATTCAACTAGTAGTTCAACAATATCAACAAGTTCCGTAGTAGATTTATCAATAACTCTTCTACCAAAATCATCAACAAGAATCCCACCATCATCTTTAACCAGCGTTGCAACCAAATCTTTAACAAGAATCGAAACAGAATCATTATTGAAATCATCATCAACTATCCCCAAAACCTCTTCAGTAACAAATAAGCCTACAGAATCAACAACAACTTTAACAATAAAATCATCTATTACTTCCTTACCAAATTCAACAACCTCTCCTCTTCTACATTCAGTAACTAGTGAAGCTACAGAACTACATTATTCAACTACTGATACACTCCAAGAATCATCAACAACAACTTTATCACAATCCACACCAATCCTTCCAAAAGAAACAAGTATCCAAACAGAATCATCAGCAATTACCACATTGGAATCACTGACAACTGTCCGTCCAGAATCTTCAACAAATATTATAAAAGTGTTGTCAACAAACACTGTTTATGAATCATCCACTACTGTTGCACCAGAAACTTCAAATTTAATCAATGAATCGTCAACAACTATTTTGCCAAAAGATTCAACAACTTTACTTTCAATATTATCAACGACAGTTGCACAACAATTATCAAGAATGATGCTACCAAAAGATTCAACAACAATGCTTTCAGTATCATCAACCAGCATTGCAACAGAACCATCAACAAAAACTTTCTCTAAATCATTGACAACGACTTCACCAGAATCATCAAATGTAGTAAAACAATCAACAACAACAATGCTATCAAACAATTTAACAACTTTGGTTTCAATATCATCAACAAGCTCTACACCAATATCAACAAAAACTTTCTCAGAAACATTCACAATGACTTCACCAGAAACATCAATTGTAGTAAAAGAATCAACAACTATGCTGCCAAAAGATTCAACAACTTTACTTTCAATAACATCAACCAGAATTGCACCAAATTCATCAACAAAGATATTCTCCGAATCGTTTACAACTTCACCGGAATCAACAACAAGAATCCTACCACAATCATCAACAAATATCATGCCAGAATCTTCAACAAATATCACACCAGAATCATCACCAACATCAGTTCAAGAATTATCTTCAGATAATTCAACAATATCAACAAGTATGAAGAAATTGTCATCAACAACCACCATATATAAATCATCTTCATCAACTTACGCTGCTCTAGAATCATCAACCACGTTAACTGAACCATCAACAATTATCAAGCCAAAAACATCCACTTTTTCCCTTCCAAAATCATCCACGAATGTTGAACTAGAATCATCAACAAGGCCCACAATTGAATCCTATGCTACTATTACACCAAAATCATTGACCGCGTTAACAAAATTATCAAGTATTCTTCCTAAGACATCAACACTTATCCTGACAAACTTTTCAACACACGTCACACTAGAATCATCAACAAGGCCCACAATTGAATCCTATACCACTATTTCACCAGAATCATCAACCACCACCATCCTGTCTCGATCATCAACAAACGCATCACCGGAATCGTCGACACTTTCCACCCAAGAATCGACTAATATTACAACAGAATCATCAACCACCATCCTGTCTCAAAGATCAACAAACGCATCACCGGAATCGTTGACACTTTCCGCCCAAGAATCGACTAATAATGTTACAACAGAATCGATAAGAAGAAACACATTAAGATTACCATTAGCTTTCCAAAGTACAGTGGAAACAATGTCAACAACTGCACTACCAATATCACCATTACATATCCATCCAAAACTGTCGACAAATATCACACCAGAATCAGTTTTAACAACCAGTCATTCAGAAATTTCAACAAGAACAACATCTATCCATCCGAACTTGTCGACAAATATCACACCAGAATCAATTTCAACAACTGCCCTACCAAGATCATCATTACATATCTATCCAAAACTGTCTACAAATATCACACCAGAATCAATTTTAACAACCAATTTTTCAGAAACATCAACATCTATCCATCCGAACTTGTCGACAAATATCACACCAGAATCATTTTTAACAACCCGTCATTCAGAAATTTCAACAAGAATTATTCCCAAAAAGTCGACAAATATCACACCAGAATCAATTTTAATTAGTCTTTCAGAAACTTCAACATCTATCCATCCAAAATTGTCGACAAATATCACACCAGAATCAATTTTAACAAGTATTTCAGAAACTTCAACAAGAATTATTCCCAAAAAGTCGACAAATATCACACCAGAATCAATGTCAACAACTGCCCTACCAAGATCACCATTACATATCTATCCAAAATTGTCGACAAATATCACACCAAAATCAATTTTAACAACCAGTATTTCAGAAACTTCAACAAGAACTATTGATCCCAAAAAGTCGACAAATATCACACCAGAAATAATGTCAACAACTGCACTACCAACATCATCATCTATCCATCCAAACTTGTCGACAAATATCACACCAGATTCAATTTTAACAACCCGTCTTTCAGAAATATCAACAAGAATTCATCCCAAAAAGTCGACAAATATCACACCAGAATCAATTTTAACAACCAGTCTTTCAGAAATTTCAACAAGAATTATTCCTGAAAAGTCTACAAGTGTCAAACCAGAATTATTTTTAACAACCAGTCATTCAGAAACATCAAAATTGTTTACAAATATCACACCAGAATCAATTTTAACAACCAGTATTTCAAAAACATCAACATCTATCCATCCAAACTTGTCGACAAATATCACACCAGAATCAATTTCAACAACCAGTCATTCAGAAATATCAACAAGAATTCATCCCAAAAAGTCGACAAATATAACACCAGAATCAATTTCAACAACTGCCCTACCAAGATCATCATTACGTATCTATCCAAAACTGTCGACAAATATCACACCAGAATCAATTTTAACAACAAGTATTTCAGAAACATCAACATCTATCCATCCAAAACTGTCGACAAATATCACACCAGAATCAATTTTAACCAGTATTTCAGAAACATCAACAAGAATTATTCCTGAAAAGTCTACAAGTGTCAAACCAGAATTATTTTTAACAACCAGTCATTCAGAAATTTCAACATCTATCCATCCAAAATTGTCGACAAATATCACACCAGAATTATTTTTAACAACCAATCATTCAGAAACTTCAACGGGAATTCATCCAACTTCAGCAGAATCATTACCAATCACCAACACTTTCCAATCATCCCCTACAACAGAATCATCACCAATCACCACCATTTCACATCCACCATCCCCAATCATCACCAATTTACAATCAACATCTACAACAGAATCAACACCAATCACTTCACAATCATCCTCCCCAATCACACAAGCTCTAAAGACAATCACCACCATTTTACAATCTTTTCCTTCAACAGAATCATTACCAATCACCACCACTTTCCAATCATCTCCTACAATAGAATCAACACCAATCTCTTCACAATCATTCTCCCCAATCACCATCACTTCACAATCCTCCCCAATCACCATCACTTTCCAATCATCTACAACAGAATCATTACCAATCACCACTTTCCAATCATCTATAAGAGAATCAACACCAATCCCTTCACAATCATTCTCCCCAATCACCATCACTTTCCAATCATCTCCTACAATAGAATCAACACCAATCACCACCACCATTTTAAATCCACCACCATCCCCAATCACCACCACCACATTAAATAATAAAAATGAATTTTTCGAGGTTTTGGACTGCAAGGATATTTTCTCATCGACTGAAATATTATCCTCAACGACAACTATTGGTCTGGAACACTTTAAATGCCTCGAGATTCTGTTAGTTACAATGCTGGGTTATAAAGATCAATTCACATCAACGAAGGAGATGAATACACACGTTGATGTTGATACTACTACTATTAAAACTATGACAACTATGACAACAATAACTCAATCAATAATATCAACAACAAAAGAGATTGATTATGCTTTATTGCCATCAACCAATAATTTGTACTTGTCAACAACATCAACAGAAGAATCAACAACACACATATCATTTAATCCCACTCAAACAACAACAACAGAATCAACAACAACAACAACAAACTCAATAATAAACACACACGTATCATTTAATCCCACTCAATTTACAACAACAAAATCAACTTCAACAACAACAACTACAACTACAACAACAACAGAATCAACAACACCTACAACAGAATCAACAACAACACACGAGACAGTAATAAAACGTTCGAACCGATCTATATCCGACTTCGAGACCAGGAAAGGCTTCGATGATTACTTTGACTGCCTGGATATTTTTTCGAAGGATTTTTCTACATTGACGACGAGTTTGGAGGATTTGAAATGTATTGATGTTATATTTACCACCATTCAGTCCCTGCCTAGATCTACAACACCATCTATAACATATACTACAACTTTTGCTACTGCTACTACATCTACTACTTCGACTACTACTACTACTACTACTACTACTATTACTACAACTACTGCTACTACTACTACTTCTACTACTACTTCTACATCTACTACAACTACTACTAATACAACACCATCTACTACAACTACTACTACTGCATCTACAACATCTACTACAACTACTACAACATTACCTACAACTACAACTACTACTACAACATCTGCTACAACTACTAACACAGCATCTACCACAACTACTACTACTAGTACTACATCTACATCAACTACTACTACAACTACTGCTACAACAACTACTACTACAACTACAACGTCACTATCCACAACCATTACAACTACCACAACTACAACATCATCATCTTCACCAGCATCCACAACCACTACAACTACAACACTATCACCTACATCCACAACCATCACAACATCACTATTATCCACAACCACCACATCATCATCCACAACCATAACATCCACAACCACCACATCATCCACAACCATCACAACATCCACAACCACTACAACTACCACAACTACATCACCATCATTCACAACTATCACAACATCATCATTATCCACAACCATAACAACATCCACAACCACCACCACAACTATAACATCATCATCATCACAACCACCATCATTATCCACAACCATCACAACAACTACAACATCACTACCATCACCATCATCATTATCCACCACCATAACAACATCCACAACCATCACAACATCCACAACCACAACTACTACAACATCACCATTATCCACAACCCCTATCACCACAACCACCACCACTACAACCATTACAACATCCACAACCACTACAGCTACCACAACTACATCATTATTCACAACCACTATCACCACCACAACCACCACCACTACAACACCAACAACTACTACAACCCTTCAAACTACAACTACAATACCAACAACTACAACCATTCAAACTACAACACCAACAACTACAACCATTCAAACACCAACAACAACACCTACAACAACAACAACTACAACTGGAGGTTATAATTGTTCAGAGTTGTTGTTGTCAAATGAATTCACAACCTCTCCCCTCGATAATTTGGAATACATCAATTGTCTCAGGTTGTTATTAAACCATTTAACAACCCCAGAAAGTACAACCACTGAGATGGTCATATTTACAACTACAACTACTGCTACTACAACTACTACTACTGCTACTACTACAACTATAACTACTACTAATTCACAACCATTAACAACTATTTCACAACCAATAACAACTACAACTACTACTACTACTACTTCACAACCAATAACAACTACTGCTACAACTACAACTACTACTACTACTACTGCTACTACTACAACTACAACTACTACTGTTACTACTTCACAACCAATAACAACTACTACAACTACCATTACTACTACTACTACTACTACTACTACTACTACTGCTACTACTACAACTACTACAACTGCTACTTCACAACCAATAACAACTACTACAACTACCATTACTACTACTACTACTACTACTACTACTACTACTGCTACTACTACTACAACTACTACAACTGCTACTTCACAACCAATAACAACTACAACTACTACTACTACTACTACTTCACAACCAATAACAACTACTACAACTACAACTGCTGCTACTACAACTACAACTACTACAACTACTACTCCACAACCAATAACAACTACTACAACTACTGCTACAACTACTGCTACTACTGTTACTACAACTACTACTTCACAACCAATTACAACTACTACAACTACTGCTACTACTACAACTGCTACTACACAACCAATAACAACTACAACTACAACTGCTGCTACTACAACTACAACTACTACAACTGCTACTACACAACCAATAACAACTACTACAACTACAACTACTACTACTACTTCATAAACAACTTCACAACCAATAACTACAACTACAACTGCTACTGCTACAATTGCTACTTCACAACCAATTACAACTACTACAACTTCTACTTCTTCACAACCAATTTTAACTTCTATTTCACAACCAATTACAATCCCTATATCTTCACAACCAATTACAACTCCTATTTCTTCGCAACCAATAACAACTATTTCACAACCATTAACAACTCCTATTTCACAACCAATTACAACCCCAATTTCTTCACAACCAATTACAACCCCTACTATTTCTTCACAACAAATAACAACTCCTAAATCACAACCAATTACAACTCCTAATTCACAATCAATTACAACTCCTGATTCACAACCATTAACAAATATTTCACAACCAATTACAACTCCTACTTCTTTACAACCAATTACAACCCCTATATATTCACAACCAATTACAACTCCTAATTCACAACCCATTACAACCACAAAACAATAATTAACAACCACAACATCACCAAATTCATTCTTTCGTTTGGGTGCTTACAAACCAAATTCATTCAATAATTCACCCATAATTAATTTACCTGGCTAATATTCTTTCGTTTGGATGCTTACAAACCAAACTCATTAAATAATTCACCCATGTCATTTACAAGGCTAATATTCTTTCGTTTGGGTGCTTACAAACCAAATTCATTAAATAATTCACCCATAATTCATTAAAACGGCTAATATTCTTTCGTTTGGGTGCTTACAAACCAAATTCATACGATGGTGTAGTACCGATACGATGGTGTGGTACCGATACGATGCCTCCATAGACTTAACAACAAGGCCATCGTACCACCACCCAACCATCGTATTCACCACCACCAGGGCCATCGTACCGCTAGCAAACCATCGTATGTACCACCAACAGGGCCATCGTACCGCTAGCAAACCATCGTATGTACCACCAACAGGGCCATCGACCACCACCACACCATCGTATGTACCACCAATAAGGCCATCGTACCGCTACCAAACCATCGTATATACTAACACAGAGATGATTCTTGCATAATTATTAATACCATAAACAAAACCACGTGTATCCCTGCTTTCTGACTTACCACACCATCGTATTTACTATCAATAGGGCCATCGTACCACTACCAAACCATCGTATGTACCACCAACAGGGCCATCGTACCACCACCAAACCATCGTATATACCACCAACAACACAGAAGAGATAGTTCTTGCATAATAATAAAATAAACAATTAAATAAAAAAATTAAATAAATCATAATTAAAATCAATTAAACACAATTATATACAAAATATTAGTTACATACCTTTGTAACACGATGCCTGCTTTCTGAATTACCACACCATCGTATGTACTATGAACAGGACCATCGTATATACTAACAGACATGATTCTTGCATAATAAACAAAACCACGTGTATTCGACCTTAATTAAATAAATCATAATTAAAATCAATTAAACACAATTACAAACATATATTACAGTTACATACCTTTGTAACGCGATGCCCGCTTTCTGAATACAGCGTCGTTACAGCCCCAAATTATCACATCTATCGAATAAATACAAAAAATAAATAAATACCGAGACTATCACTTCACTTATGTAAACAATGGTCGGCCATTTTGAATTTTTTGACAGGTGGTGTTGTTGTCATTCGTATGTGTATTAAATTATTATTATTATTATTATTATTGCTTGAAACGTTTATTATTGTTATTATTATTGTTATTAAGATGTTTTCATTTATTTATTATTATTATTATTATTATTGAGAAAATGTGTATTAAATTATTATTATTATTATTATTATTATTATTATTATTATTATTATTATTATTATTATTATTATTATTAGATGAAACGTTTATTATTGTTATTATTATTGTTATTAAGATGTTTTCATTTATTTATTATTATTATTATTGCTATTATTATTAAAAAAATGTGTATTAAATTATTATTATTATTATTATTATTTTATTATTATTATTATTATTATTATTATTGTTGGATGAAACGTTTATTATTATTATTATTATTATTATTATCAAGACGTTTTCATTTATTTATTATTATTATTATTATTATTATTATTGAGAAATTTTTTTTAATTATTCAATATCATTATTGTTATTATTATTATTGAGAATACGTTTTTATTTTATAATTAAAATTATTATTATTATTATTATTATGTTTTCATTACTACTACTATTATTATTATTATTATTATTATTATTATTATTATCAAAACTTTTTCTTATTATTATTATTAATTAATTATTATTATTATTATTATTATTATTATTATTTACTACAGATATATTTAGCTGTATTTTAGTTAATTTAGCTAATTAATTATATATACTTACTGTATCATATATTATACTGTATTATGTACTGTACTTTACATAGTAACTTATATAAATAAATAAATATAATGTTTTAATTAATTATTATGAGATTTCCGAATGTTATTTTATGTTATTTTTTTTTGCAGTCCAATAATGGCAATTTTACTGAATATCCCGCTTTTTTTTCTGCAGTCTAATAATGACATTTTACTATATATTTCTCAATTATTATTGTATTTTGCAGTTTAATTAATTAATAATAGACTTTAATTAATTAACTGTATATTTCTAAGTATTTTTTTCGGCATATTTGTATATTTTATGATTATTTTTTCTGCAGTGCTATAATGGCATTTTAATTTAATGTATTTTTTTCTGCAGTGCAATAATGACATTTTAATTAATATTTATTTTACGATTTTCTTTCTGTTATTAATATTAAAAACATTAAAAAATATATATGTAATTAAAACATAATTCCTCGTTTGATTTTCCAAGCATCCATTTCGTAAATAAATAAATAATTAAATAAATAAATAAATATAACTTCAAAATAAAAAAAATTGTAGTAATAATTATTAACATATGAAATAAATCACTATATATATATTTAAATTTTAACATAATTATTATTTAACATTATATTTACATTTTTTGGGCCGTAAATAGAAAAAAAAAAATAATAATAATAATATCCAAAAAAAAATAGTTGGCAACATTTTGTGGTGATCAGCTGACTAGAAATTAGTGTTACCAAATCTGGGGTATTTTTCCTAGAATTGGGGAATTTGAGGTATTTTCCCTAGACATGGGGAATTTGAGGTACTATCTGCTTGTCAAAAAAAAAGATGTAGTTTTTTGCTATCTATCTATCTATCTATCTATCTACCTATCTATCTATCTTATTATCTATCAATCTATCTATCTATCTATCTTACTATCTATCTATCTATCTATCTATCTATCTTACTATCTATCTATCTATCTATCTATCTATTTATCTATCTATCTTATTATCTATCTATCTATCTATATATCTTATTATCTATCTATCTATCTATCTATCTATCTTACTATCTATCTTACTATCTATCTATCCTATTATTTTATGTACCTAAGCCAAAGAATAAAACATCAGAATGATTAACATTGTCTCATATAACTGTAATTCTGTTAGGAATAATAAGGAAACAGTGAAATTACTAACTGAAGAGCATGATGTGGTGTTATTACAGGAACTAATGCTTTTAAAAGAAGATATTCCTTTTATACAAACAATCAATGAATCATATGATAGCGTTGCATGTGTGGAAGATAAATCAAATGAAGGTATTTTAGAGGGTCGACCGTCGAAAGGTGTTGGTATCATGTGGAAGAAAACGATGAGTGATGTGATCAGTCCTGTTATTTGTAATGACAGAATTCTGGGAATAGTTATATCATCTGCTGAAGTGAAATATTTACTCATAACTGTATATTTGCCATGTGACAAACAAAATGATGACTCGCTAGATGAATTTCGTCAATCTCTGGCAACGCTTGAAAACCTTCTTGATGAACAAAGTATACATAATGTTATCATTGCAGGTGATTTTAATGCCAATTTTAAGAAAGGTAGGTTTTGGGATGATCTCTTTGTATTTATGAGAAGAAATAGTTTAACTCTTGCTGATGACATTTTACCAGTTGATACATTCAGTTACTTATGTCCCGCTAAAAACACTGTCAGTTGGTTAGACCATGTTATTGTGTCTGATACAATGAAACATAATATTCATGATATTAATATACGTTATGATCTTGCACTATTTGATCACTTCCCACTTGTTTTTAAAATGAATGTGAATGTAATGAAGTACAATGCTTTGCCAGAGAGTGAATGTTATTCCCAGTTTGTTAACTGGTCATTATTTTCAGATGTTGAAATTAAAAATGTTTACATGAACGAAGTGAGGGAAAGCATAGATAGGATGCAGTTTATAAATGCTGACTGTTTGGATTGTTCCAGATATAGGTGCAAAGATACCCAACATCTTAATGAATTAGATATGATTTATAATAAAATTATATGTGTGCTTAAAGACTGTTCCATGAAATATGCAATTAAAAATAATAGTAGAAAATATGTAAAACCAGGTTGGAATGATAATGTTAAACAGTTATATAAATCAGCTAGAGAAAGTTTTTTTAAATGGAAGGAATTGGGTCGACCAGTGAATGGCAACATCATAGAAGAAATGAAAGATAAAAGGAGAGAATTTAAGAAGGCCTTGAGATATATTAAGAGTAATGAAGAGCAAATTAGGAATGATAAATTAGCTGAATCTTTGTATAGTAAGAAATATAAGATTTTTTGGAAGGAAATTAGAAACAGAAAAAATAATAGATGCTATGTTGGTGTTAAAATTGATAACGAGAGTAATTCAAAAAACATTGCTGAAAATTTTTCAGATAAATTCAGAGAGACTTTTGATGATAGACAATGTCAGGGTTCAGATGATGTAGATCTTGATTTATTAAACAATTATATAAGACCTGCAGGTAAGATTATTGGCACAGTAAATATCCATGATGTGGTGAAGGCAATTTCGGATCTAAATGTTGTCATTGGTCCTGACGGGATCCACTCGAATAATTTAAAATATTGTCCGGAAGAGATGCTACTTCTAATTGCAAAATTGTTTTCATCTTTCATTGTTGATGGTTATCTACCGTCTGATATGACTTATGGTGTTGTTTTACCCTTGATAAAGGATAAGCTCAAGGATCAGCAGTCCTCCATTGACAATTATAGACCCATTATTTCTTCATCGGTTTTCATGAAGTTATTTGAATATTGATCGGTTTTCATGAAGTTATTTGAATATTGATCGGTTTTCATGAAGTTATTTGAATATTGATCGGTTTTCATGAAGTTATTTGAATATTGATCGGTTTTCATGAAGTTATTTGAATATTGATCGGTTTTCATGAAGTTATTTGAATATTGATCGGTTTTCATGAAGTTATTTGAATATTGATCGGTTTTCATGAAGTTATTTGAATATTCATCGGTTTTCATGAAGTTATTTGAATATTCATCGGTTTTCATGAAGTTATTTGAATATTGATCGGTTTTCATGAAGTTATTTGAATATTGATCGGTTTTCATGAAGTTATTTGAATATTGATCGGTTTTCATGAAGTTATTTGAATATTGATCGGTTTTCATGAAGTTATTTGAATATTGATCGGTTTTCATGAAGTTATTTGAATATTGATCGGTTTTCATGAAGTTATTTGAATATTGATCGGTTTTCATGAAGTTATTTGAATATTGATCGGTTTTCATGAAGTTATTTGAATATTGATCGGTTTTCATGAAGTTATTTGAATATTGATCGGTTTTCATGAAGTTATTTGAATATTGATTGGTTTTCATGAAGTTATTTGAATATTGATCGGTTTTCATGAAGTTATTTGAATATTGATCGGTTTTCATGAAGTTATTTGAATATTGATCGGTTTTCATGAAGTTATTTGAATATTCATCGGTTTTCATGAAGTTATTTGAATATTGATCGGTTTTCATGAAGTTATTTGAATATTGATCGGTTTTCATGAAGTTATTTGAATATTGATCGGTTTTCATGAAGTTATTTGAATATTGATCGGTTTTCATGAAGTTATTTGAATATTGATCGGTTTTCATGAAGTTATTTGAATATTGATCGGTTTTCATGAAGTTATTTGAATATTGATCGGTTTTCATGAAGTTATTTGAATATTGATAGGTTTTCATGAAGTTATTTGAATATTGATCGGTTTTCATGAAGTTATTTGAATATTGATCGGTTTTCATGAAGTTATTTGAATATTGATCGGTTTTCATGAAGTTATTTGAATATTGATCGGTTTTCATGAAGTTATTTGAATATTGATCGGTTTTCATGAAGTTATTTGAATATTGATCGGTTTTCATGAAGTTATTTGAATATTGATCGGTTTTCATGAAGTTATTTGAATATTGATTGGTTTTCATGAAGTTATTTGAATATTGATCGGTTTTCATGAAGTTATTTGAATATTGATCGGTTTTCATGAAGTTATTTGAATATTGATCGGTTTTCATGAAGTTATTTGAATATTGATCGGTTTTCATGAAGTTATTTGAATATTGATCGGTTTTCATGAAGTTATTTGAATATTGTTTGAAGTTTAAGGTGGAACATTTTAATGATAGACAGCATGGCTTCAGGGCGAATTATTCAACTTCAACAGCATGTTTGATTTTAAAGGAAACTATTTTTACGATGTAATGACTTAGGTTCTAATGTATATACTTCTTTTATTGATTTTTAAAAAGCCTTTGATAAAGTTAATCATTTTAAACTTATTGATAAGCTTATAAAATTAGGTATGCCTACCTTTTATGTCAATATCATATTTTATTGGTACAGACATGAGGCTGTTGTAGTGAAACATAAAAATGGTGTGTCTGATTCTTGGTTAATTAAGAATGGAGTAAGGCAAGGTGGAGTATTATCTCCCCTTCTATTTAATCTATATATTAATGATCTCATTGATAATTTGGTAATGAGCAAAGTTGGCTGTCAGTATGGAATTCTTAAAAGCAATGTCATAACATATACTGATAACATTGTGATACTTGCTCCATCAGCTTCAGCATTACAGCTGTTATTGGATATTTTACAAAAAGAAGCTAGTCATCTTGACTTAGAGATTAATTTAAGTAAGTCTGTCTGCATGGTTTTTAGACAAAAATCTAATGATGAATTTAAGCCTAAGTTGATGCTCTATAACAGAGAATTAGAATCAGTGATGGAACATAAGTATTTAGGTTTTATGATTGATGATAGTTTGGGAAATGGTAAGGATGTAATTAGGTGTACAAACAAATTTTATAATGAATTCAATTGCATTTTAAGAAAATTTTCTAATGTATCTAAGGATGTATTCATAATATTGTTGCAGAGCTACTGTTTAAGTTTTTACGGTGCTGAATTATGGTTTCAGAATAAAAAATGTTGTTTACCTATTAAGCAATTTGCAGTTGGATATCATAAGGCAATTAAGAAAATTATTAGGTTAAAATTCTGGGAAAGTAATCATGTTGCATGTGAGATGGCTGGATTAATTAATGACGTTTAATCATTCTATTAACTGGCAAAAAGTTTCTTATGCCCATAGAGTCATGAAGAGGCCTTGTATGTATTTATTCCTATATGATTACTGAAGTGATGAATATTTTAATGTCGGTGTATAATATATCTAGTCTGATAGAAAATGACATTGAAGCAATCAAACCTAGAATTAATTACAAACCAACTATGAGGTAGAGAACAAATTTTAGAGTAATGTATTTATAATGATATGTAAAACGTATATTGTATAACTTTATATGAAATAAATGTTTGAGACTGAGACTATCTATCTATCTATCTATTTTTTAAGGTAAATAAATATAGGGTAAAAATAAATTCGTCAAAAAAGAAGCAGCAGATCTGGCAACACTGAATTATTTACCCCAACCCCAGACTTGGCAACACTCGACACTGGAGAGATCTGGCAACACTGTAGATTGGAGTGAGAGTAATAAGTGAGAGAGAGTGAGAGTTAATTACGGTATAAATTACAATATAATTACGTTATAACAACTTACAACAACAACAAATAACAACAATAACAATGTCTTCGTTAACCAAAGGTGAGTGAGAGTTAGAGAGAGTGAGTGAGAGTTAGTGTGAGAGTTAGAGTTAGAGAGAGAGTGAGTGAGAGAACCGGCAGCAAAAAATAATGTAAATATTTACTTTATTATTATTATTATGTGAGAGAGAGTTAGAGAGAGTGAGTGAAGAGTTAGTGAGTAGTTAGTGAGAGTTAGAGTTAGAGTGAGTGAGAGAGTTAGAGAGAGTGAGAGAGCCGGCAGCAAAAAATAAGATAAATATTTACTTTATTGTTATTATTATTATTATTATGTGAGAGTTAAAGAGAGTGAGTGAGAGTTAGAGAGCGAGTGAGAGAGTTAAAGAGAGAGTGAGAAAAAACCGGCAGAAAACAATTAGATAAATATTTACTTTTTTTTATTATGTGAGAGTGAGAGTTAGAGTGAGAGTTAAAGAACGAGTGTGAGTTAGTGTGAGAGAGAGTGAGAGAACCGGCAGCAAAAAAATAAGATAAATATTTACTCTATTGCCGGTCGATATTAAAAATTACGGTATTTGTATAGAATAACTTCATTCACTATTTTATATATTTTAATATCATTAATAACTATTTTGGACTATTCTAACACACTTTTCATCTATGGTGTTTTTCTCGGAGATGCCCCGTTTTAAAAATATGCCCCGTTTTAAAAATATGACCCGTTTTAAAAATATGCCCCGTTTTAAAAATATGACCCGTTTTAAAAATATGCCCCGTTTTTAAAATATGCCCCGTTTTTTAAATATGCCCCGTTTTAAAAATATGACCCGTTTTAAAAATATGTCCCATTTTTAAAATATGCCCCGTTTTAAAAATATGACCCGTTTTCGAGATATGCCCCGTTTTAAAAATATGCCCCATTTTAAAAATATGACCCGTTTTATAGATATGTCCCGTTTTAAAAATATGCTCCGTTTTAAAAATATGCCCCGTTTTAAAAAATATGCCCCGTTTTAAAAATATGCCCCGTTTTAAAAAATATGCCCCGTTTTAAAAAATATGCCCCGTTTTAAAAATATGACCTGTTTTAAAAATATGCCCCGTTTTAGAGGTATGACCCGTTTTAAAAATATGACCCGTTTAAAAAAATATGCCCCGTTTTTTAAATATGCCCCATTTTAAAAATATAATTTGGAACGGTAAATTTTCAAAGAATTCCCGGTAAATTTTGAAAGAATTAACGGTAAATATTAAAATAATTACCGTTATTGCGTACGGTTTTTCTACCTTCATTACCCACTTATTTAGACCATTCTAAGACTATTTTCTTCTATGGCATTTTATTATTATTATTATTATTTAGACCATTCTAAGACTATTTTATTATTATTATTATTTTATTCTAAGACTATTTTATTATTATTATTATTATTAAGACCATTCTAAGACTATTTTCTTCTATGGCATTTTATTATTATTATTATTTAGACCATTCTAAGACTTTTATTATTATTATTATTTTATTCTAAGACTATTTTATTATTATTATTATTATTAAGACCATTCTAAGACTATTTTCTTCTAAGACTATTTTATTATTATTATTATTATTTACACCATTCTAAGACTATTTTCTTTGGTATTTATTGAAAGAATTACCGTTTTGTAGCAGTGTTGCCAGATCCGGATAGGTCCCGGTTAGGTCCCGGTAGTTTGTACAGGTTAGGTCCCGGTAGTCTGATGTGGTCTAGGTTAGGTTAGGTCAGGTAAGGTCCCGGTAGTTTGATGTGGTCTAGGTTAGGTTAGGTCAGGTAAGGTCCCGGTAGGTTAGGTTAGGTTAGGTCAGGTCAGGTCAGACTAATTTCCAAATTATGTTTGTAAAACGGACCATCTCCGAGAAAAACACCATAGATGAAAAGTGTGTTAGAATGGTCCAAAATAGTGGGTAATGATACTAAAATATACAATATAGTGAATGAACAACTTCTATACAAATACCATAGTAACACCATAGATGAAAAGTGTGTTATATATATATTTATTTGAAATATATGTAGGTAACGGATAGCTTTATTGCTGGTTTCAATATATATTTTATTATTTTCTGTAACTCGTTAATATTCTATATATATATAATTATGAGAAATAGAGGTATTATTATAGATTGATTTAAATTAGGCTTGGCAACAGCGAGGTCATATGGCGCCAGAGAAAGAGGTGTGATATTAGCAAGCAGGAAGGAGAGAGAGAGAGAGAGAAAAAAAGGTGATAGAGAGGTGTGATAGCAACAAGCAGGAGAGAGAGAGAGAGAGAGAGAGAGAGAGGTGTGATAGCAAGCAGGAAGGAGAGAGAGAGTCTAGAGAGAGAGAGAGAGAGAGGTGTGATAGCAGGAAGGAAATAAAATGAAAGGAGGAGAGAGAGAAAATAAATAATCGGTAAATTTACAGAATTACTGGGTTCACTATATTGTATAATTTAGTATCATTACCCACTATTTTCATGGTATTTGTATAGAAGTAGTTCAATCACTATATTGTATATTTTAGTATCATTACCCACTATTTTGGACCATACTAACACACTTTTCATCTATGGTGTTTCTTTCGGAGATGCCCCGTTTTCGAGATATGACCCGTTTTACGAACATAATTTGGAAATTTGTCTGACCTAACCTAACCTAACCTAACCTAACCTGACCTAACCTGACCTAACCTAACCTGACCTAACCTAACCTGACCTAACCTAACCTAACCTAACCTAACCTAACCTGACCTGACCTGACCTGACCTAACCTAACCTAACCTGACCTGACCTAACCTAACCTGGACAAACTACTGTATTTTTATAATTTATATTTATTTAATTAATTAATATATATATACATAATTTTTCCAGGTATTTTCATCTATATATATTTATTAATTAATAAATATATATAAACGATGAAAATACCTGGAAAAATGACATATATATATTTTTTCATAATTTATATATAGTTATTTATTTATTTAATTATTAATATATATGTAATTTTTATTTAATAATTAATATATATGTCATTTTTATTTAATTATTAATATATACGTAATTTTTATTTATTAATTAATTAATATATATCTCATTTTTCCAGGTAATTTACATATATTAATTAATATATTAATTAAATATATATATGTAATTTTTCGTTTATATTAATTAATTAATTTATTTATTTAATTAATATATATGTAATTTTTCGTTTATATTAATTAATTTATTTATTTATTTATTTAATTAATATATATGTCATTTTTCGTTTATATTAATTAATTTATTTATTTAATTAATATATACATAATTTTTCGTTTATATTAATTTATTTATTTATTTAATTAATATGTATGTAATTTTTCCAGGTATTTTCATCGTTGGAGCCAAGCGTACCCCGTTTGGCGCGTTTGGAGGCCACTTGTCCAAACACACACCCACACAACTCCAAGTGCTGGCCTCCAAACACGCTCTCAACGCAGCAAACGTCAAACCGGAAAGTGTGGACTCGGTGGTGATTGGATGCGTTTTGTCGGTACGTTTTATTTACGTTTGTTTATTTACGTTTGTTTATTTACGTTTGTTTATTTATTTATATATATATTTTTTTTTTTTACTGAATATATATATATATATATATATATATTTTTTTTTTATCTATTTATCAATATTTATTTGTAATATTTACCATAATTAATTTTTATGTTAATTATTTACGATAATTATTTTTACAATTTATGAAGTAATTATGTTTATGATAATTATTTAAAATATTCACGATAATTATAATATTTACAATAATTAATTAAAATATTTACGACAATAATTATTTACACCATCTATTTCTCTCCCCCACCCCGCCCCGCCCTCACCCCTTCCCTTCCCTTCCCCCCTACATCCATTTCCCCCCACCCCCCTCCTCCCCCCCAAACCCAACAATAATTATTTACAACCATTATTTACAACATCTATTTCTCCCCCCGCCCCGCACCCCCCGCCCCGTCCCGCCCTCCCCCCTACCCCAACAATAATTAATTACAACATCTATTTCTCCCCCCCCACCCCGCACCACCCCCGCCCCATCCCGCCCTCCCCCCTACCCCAACAATAATTAATTACAACATCTATTTCTCCCCCCCACCCCGCCCCGCCTGGCCCGCACCCCCCGCCCCGCCCCGTCCCGCCCTCCCCCCCTACCCCAACAATAATTATTTACAACATCTATTTCTCTCCCCCGCCCCGCCCTCCCTGCACCCCCCCCCCCCCATCTTCCTCCCCCCCCGCTTCCTCCACCCCTCGCTTCCTCCACCCCTCGCTTCCTCCCCCCCTGCTTCCTCCCCCTACCCCCCTCCTCCCCCCTACCCCCCTCCTCCCCCCTACCCCCCTCCTCCCCCTACCCCCCTCCTCCCCCTACCCCCCTCCTCCCCCCTACCCCAACAACCATTAATTACAACATCTATTTCTCTCCCCCGCCCCACCCCGCCCCCGCCTGCACCACCCTCGCCCCCGCACCCCCCGCCCCGCCCCGCCCCAGGACGCAGCGACCGACACACCTTACCTCTCTCGTCACGTTGGTCTGGGGTGTGGACTACCAATACACACACCAGCCCTAGCGGTTAATAGGCTGTGTGGGTCAGGATTCCAAGCTGTGGTTAATGGAGCTATGGTGAGAGGGAGAGAGAGTGTGAGAGAGAGAGAGAGAGAGAGAGAGAGTGTGTGGGGTGTGGACTACCAATACACACACCAGCCCTAGCGGTTAATAGGCTGTGTGGGTCAGGATTCCAAGCTGTGGTTAATGGGGCTATGGTGAGAGGGAGAGAGTGTGAGAGAGAGAGAGAGAGAGAGAGAGAGAGAGAGAGAGAGAGAGAGAGAGAGAGACGCACGCACACAGACAGAGAGAGAGAGAGAGAGAGGGAGAGAGTGTGTGTTTTAGAGAGACAGAGAGAGAGAGAGAGTGTGTGTGTGAGAGAGAGAAAGAGTGTGTATAAGACAGACAGATAGAGAGAGAGAGAGTGTGTGTGTGTGTGAGACAGAGAGAGAGAGTGTATG
>JAWQEG010005448.1:0-21903 GCA_033782935.1 Petrolisthes cinctipes | reverse complement strand
ATTAAGGGCACAAAGAAAACCTCTCTTGAACTGACTGAGTATATACGGCGTGCGCATAGGTGTGTGTGTGTGTGTGTGTGTGTGTGTGTGTGTGTGAGCTTAAGGTATGTGTATGTGTATGTAATGTATTTATATATGTACAGTATGTGTGTGTGTGTGTGTGTGTGTGTGTGTGTCTGTGTGTGTCTGTGTGTGTGTGTGTCTGTGTGTGTGTGTGTGTGTGTGTGTAGAATATCAGTAACAATGGTTCAATAAAACACACACGTTCAAACTGCACACATGCACATTAATTTTTATCTACGCGTATATCAGTGTGTACCTCTAGTGCCAAATACAAATGCCTATACATACTGAATTACAAGTATATATTAATAACATTATATAGAGTACAGTCACTTTAATCTAAGCACAGTGCATTGGTTTAACCTGGCGACAATATACCATCTCTCTAGTCTTCTTTCTTTGCTTTATCGGTAAATGTAATGGAAGCCAAGACAAATTGTACCATACACACAGAGACACAACTAAGTAACTACCTACCATTAATAATTTAATTCACAAAACACTGAAATCTAGACAACACAAATATTTCTTAATGACCATGTGATCGTGAACGAGAATTGAAAAACTACTGTTTCCTCTTGACTATGGCACGAAACAAGCTCCTTCAATATGGGTGATTTTTCGTGTCAATATAAATTTTTGAAGGACTCGTTTACCTCCAATGTTCTGACTACATCACGGATCCCCTTAAGCTTTTATCTATATGTTAGCTCCGATATGGTAAGAGGTTAATCAGGGCATTTTCGTCAAGGTTTAGAATAATTAGCATTAGAGAATATATCTTAAAGGGAGATTCTCTTTTTAGTGAATTGGAAGGTGTCTGATTCCTCCAAACTATGCCATGAAACAGATCCCTTATTAATATACCACTGAGGGCGTCTGCCTTCTGGTAAGGTTAGGAGGAATCAGTAGTCTTCCAAAATATACCAAAACAAAAAAAATCTCTCCTTAAGTATTTCAATGATTTTAAACAGACTGGATGAATCTTCATCATTCAATATAGTGGACCCTTTTCAAAATCTTTCTCCTTTAAGCGTTCTGCAATTTGAAATGTATGTGAGTTGATAAAAAATATAAACAATACTGATCCATTAATGAAAAAAATAGTGAGGCAATGAAGCAGTCATTCCCTTCCTTTATAATAATTCTCTATTCTTATATTTATTTTTATTTTTTTGCAATCATTTCCAATTTTATGCAGTCATTCCCCACCTTTACTCAGTCATCCCCAACCTTTTTATATTCATAACTTACCTTTTTGCAATAATTCCTCACTTTTATGTAATTTTATCCCACCTTTTTGCAATCTTACCCCACCTTTACTCAGTCACTCCCACCTTTACTCAATCATTCCCACCGTCATTACAATAATTCCCACCTTTTTATAATAATTCCCACCTTTTTGCAATTTTATCCCACATTTTTACAATAATTTTCCACCTTTTTGCAATCATTCCCCACCTTTTTGCAATTTTATCCCACATTTTTACAATCATTCCCCACCTTTTGCAATCATTCACCACCTTTTGCAATCATTCCCCACCTTTCTTACAATAATTCGTCACCTTTTTCTGCAATTTTATCCCACCTTTTTGCAAACATTCCCCACCATTTTTTTACAATTTCATCGCACATTTTATAATATTTCTCCACCTCTACGCAGTCATTCCCACCGTTATAATTTGACACAATAAAACACACAGGGAGCAACAAATGCACATTGTACCAGAACAAAAGAGTCAGAGTGTTCATTCAGGTATCCATCACAGCCAGGGGATACAACATTAAATCTTGGATAAATATAATATATATTATCTGATTTGGTTAGGTAAGGTTAGGTCAGGTCAGGTAAGGTTAGACTTGCTTGGGTTGGATTGGGAATTAAATCTTGGATAAATATATATATTATCTGATTTGGTTAGGTTAGGTTAGGTTAGGTTAGACTTGCTTGGGTTGGGTTGGGAATTAAATTTTGGATAAATATATATTTTATCTAATTTGGTTAGGTTAGGTTAGACTTTTTTGGATTGGGTTGAGAATTAAATTTTGGGTAAATATATATGTTATTTGATATGGTTAGGTTAGACTTGTTTGGGTTGGGTTGAGTTGAGCTGGGCAGGGGTAAGTAGTTTGGCATGTGAAGCTTATAGTTTGACTGTATTGTTGAGAGAGAGAGAGAGAGAGAGAGAGAGAGAGAGAGAGAAGAGAGAGAGAGAGAGAGAGAGAGAGAGAGAGAGAAAATGTGTGTATGTGTTTGTGAAAATACATAATTGGTGTGTGTATATAAGTGAGTACCGGTATGTGTAATGTATATGTGTGTCCGTGTGTGTACGTTTATGAGCATAAATGTTGGTACATTAATAATTGTGATTCTGAGAGATCATACATTATGTGTGTGTGTGTGTGTGTGTGTGTGTGTGTGTGTCGTGTGTGTAAGACTGTACCACTGTGGGTGTGCGTGTGCGTGTGTGTGTAAGACTGTATCACTGTGCGTGTGCGTATGCGTGTGTGTGTGTGTGTGTGTCGTGTGTGTGTGTGTGTGTTGTGTGTGTACGACTGTATCACTGTGTGTGTGTGTGTGTGTGTGTGTGTGTGTACCACTGTGGGTGTGCCGTGTGTGTGGGTGTGCGTGTGGGTGTGTGTGTGTGTGTGTGGGTGTGCGTGTGGGTGTGTCGTGTGTGTGTGTGTGTGTGTATCACCGTGTGTGTATGTGTGTGTGATCGGTATTATGTATAAGTAATATATATGTAAATAGGAGAAGTATGCGTGTTTATGTTTACGGTAGAATGATGAGTGTATACAGCCAACAATAGGAGCAAGCTTCTAGGACCGACCCAGGGTGAAGGGTTAGCTGGAGGAGAAGGTGCAGGAGGTGAAGAAAGAGGAGATGGAGGAAGAGGAGGTGGAGGAGATGGAAGAGGAGGAAGAGGGGTTGGCTGGAGTAGAAGAGAGGAAAGGAGTAGGAGGAGAAGGTGGAGGAGGAGAAGGTGGAGGAGGAGAAGGTGGAGGAGGAGAAGGTGGAGGAGGAGAAGGTGAAGGAGGCGAAGGAAGAGGAGGTAGAGGAAGAGAAGGCGAAGGAGGCGAAGGAAGAGGAGGTAGAGGAAGAGAAGGTGAAGGACAGGTGGAAGAAGAGCAGTGGTAAAATAGGAGATGGAAGAGGAGGAAGGGGGGGGGGGCTGGAGTAGAAGAAGAGGAGAAGAGTAGGTGGAAGAGGAGTTGGAGGAGGAGGTTGTAAAAACGGAGGTGGAGGAGAAGAAGGTGAAGGAAGATTAGAAGGAGGTGGAAGAGGAGGTGGTAAAAAAAGGAGGTGGAAGAGGATGTGGTAAAAAAGGAGGTGGAGGAGGAGGAGGTGGAGGAGGAGGAGGTGAAGAAGGCGAAGGAAGATTAGAATGAGGTGGAAGAGGAGGTGGAGGACGAAAAGGAGGAAGAGTAGTAGTAGTAGGAGGGAGGAGGAGGAATACAAAGGAAGTACAGGCAACAAGAGGCCCATAGTGGCCATTTACGAGGTTACCCTGGTTTATCTACTTTAATCTAGACTACTGTACGTGCTGAAGAAAAGGATAGATAAAGGACAAGGCCTCCTCCCCCACCCACCACTCCCACTGGGTATTCCGGTTGGAAAGGACAGATAGAAAAATAACACCTTGCTCGTTAATAAAGAACGCACAAGGAAATTTTATAGGAAAGTGGAAAAAGTAATGGAAGTCTAATTCTAGCATTTACTTACTAAAAAAAAAAAAAAAAAAAAAAAAAAAAAAAAAAAAAAAAAAAAACATATTACAATCCTTTTTCTTGAAAATATTTGTTGAGGCGATGTTTAAAAGTTTCTACTGTTTCCACTGCTACTACAGATGCCGGGAGTTTATTCCAATAGTTTACGACTCTGATATTGAAAAAGTTCTTTTGCAGTTCAGTGTTAAACGTTGTTCTTTTAGGTTAAAATCGTTATTTCTAGTTCCAGACTGGGGATACAGCTGGAATAAATTTTAATAATTAATTTTATCAAAGTTTGTAAGGATTTTAAAAAGTTTCGATGAGGTCACCACGTGTTCTACGTTTTTCAAGAGAAAACATGTTGAGCATTTTTAGTCTTTCCTTCGTATATCAAATTACGAATGCTAGGAATCATTTTAGCTCTGTTTCTTCTTTGTACGCTCTCCAAACTTTTAGCATCTTTAGCATAACAAGGGGACCCATAGTTGAACTGAGTATTCCTAACATGTCGGTCTAACAAGAGATGTATATAAGCACGTTATTACTTCTGGTGACTTATATTTAAAATTCCGGGCAATAAAGCCTAAAACTACATTAGCTTTTGTACTTGCTGCCAAACACTGCGCACTCGTCTTTAGATCGCTACTAATTATGACACCTAAGTCCTTTTCCTCTTTTTACTTTTGCCAGATTTCTACCTTGTAATCTATAATTGTGTCTAAGATTGTTATTACCCACATGCATCACCTTACATTTATCCGCATTAAACCTCAACAACCATTTATCGCTCCATTCTGACAGTGGTGTTTAAGTCTCTCTGAATGGCTTCACAGTCTTTATCGTTTTTTTGCCAGTACCCGCCAATTTTTGTATCATCTGCAAATTTAGATATTTTCGAAATAAGTCCGCATTCTAAGTCGTTTATATAAATAAAAAAATAGTGTTGGTCCCAACACGGATCCCTGTGGCACCCCACTTACAACATCCAGCCAGTCTGATGCTTCCCCATTAATTACGATTCGTTGCCGGCGGTTTGATAGCCAATCTCCAATCCATGTGCACGACTGTTCCCCAAGCCATGTGCCTTTAACTTTAATATTAGTCGCTTGTGTGGTACTGTGTCAAACGCTTTCTGAAAGTCTAAATATATAATATCAGTTGGCACTTTTTCGTCTGCATTACAGCTTATGTAGTTAAAAAAAACTCAAGTAAATTTGTTAAACAAGATCTGTTGTTACGGAAACCGTGTTGAGAGTCCAGAATTAAGTTCTGCTCATCTAGATGCGATACTCTTTTATCTCTCAAATTGTTTTCAAATATTTTTATTATAATGGATGTTAAACTTATTGGGCGATAGTTTCCAGCATGACTTTTATTACCTTTCTTAAATATAGGAGTTACATTGGCTTCTTCCAAAGGGATGGCACTTGACATTTATTTAGTGACTTATTAAATATTATTTTTAAAGGCTGTACAACTTCTCTATGACATTCACGTAATAGCCTGGGGGACACTTCGTCACATCCTACACTTTTTAAAAGGATCTTGTGTGTTTTTAAGTACTTTAAGAGTTCTTGGTCTGTAAATTCATTAATTTCTAGTTTATTACCGTCTGCTACCTGTGAAAAGTTCTGAGGTTCTGGCAAATTAATTCCTTTGTAAAAACTGAGTTAAAATGTTCATTTAGTACGGTTTGCAATGTCTTTATTCCCATTAACTAAGGCATTGTTTTTGTTTAGTACTGGCCCTATGCTTGCTTTCACGTTTTTTATTATTTCTGATGTACTGATAAAATTTCTTGGGATTTGTCTTGGACTCGAGGACAATACTTTTCTCATAGTTACGCTTGGCAAGTCTGATTTATCTTTCACTCCCTACGTTTTGTATCTACACATTTGTTATAGTCTATGCTTGAATCGGTACGTTTATATACTTTATATGCCTTTCTCTTATTATTAATAGTTCGCTGAATTTCATTCGTCATCCAAACTGATTTGAGGTTGTTAGTTCGTTTTCTTTATTCTCGGTACATGGTTTCTTTTCAATTAACAGGAGTTTTTCTGTAAATATATTACACATCGTATCGACATCTTCATTCTTTAGCAATTCTGTCCAGATTATTTCGTTTGGTTCTTTTCTAATATTGTCAAAGTTTGCTCTTTTATAGTTAAGTACTAACTGACTATTTTCGCAGATTTTAGTGTTACAGTTTATGTTACATCTTATTATTCTGTGATCGCTGTGATCACCGACTTCGCATGAACTGATTAAATCAAAGTATGTTGTTAAAACAAGGTCGAGGATATTATTATCTAGAGTTGGTTCTTGTACCAATTGATTTAAATAGAGTTTACGAACGATTTTCAACAGACTTTTTCCTTCGTTGTCGTCTGACTGAAGTTTCCAGTTTATTCTTGGAAGGTTAAAATCACCGCATATGATGGCATTTTTATTTTCTATTACTGATTTTATCTCTTCATATAGCAAATTGGCATGTTCTGTAGTAGTTTTGGGGGGACGATATACTGTACCGATAATCAAATGTTTTCCATTTACTTTGAGTTTGACGTATATAGAATCATATGCATTGTGTTTGTCTTTGTTTATTTCGATTTTACCCAGATCATCTCCAATGAATAAAAGAACTCTACCCCCTTTTTTATGTGCCCTACAGTTAGCAAAAACTTGATAACCTGGGATAGCTACTTCTGCCATATAATGTTTATCGTTAAAATTTAACCATGTTTCTGTTATACTAATTATATCGGGATTTTCGGCATTTACGTATGCAAGCAGTTCGTCTCTTTTTCCTATAATGCTCCTTGCGTTTGTATACATAAGGTTTAATTTGTTACGCCCTTGTCTTATCAGTGAAGCCGAACGCGATTTGTTCAGTGAAAATCCTGCTCGGAGTTGTCCTCTGGATCTGGCACCGGATCCGTTTCTGTCTGCCTATCTGTTTCTACCTGCCTATCGTTTTCTTCCTGTCCATCTCCATCCTCAGTGTTGGCATTTCTCTCATCGTCTAGAGAGGCTGGGATCTCATCTATACATTCGCCTATTACTCTTCCTAATCTCGCTTTACCAACACTGTTGAGATGTAAGCCATCTCGACTATACAATGTTCTATCCCTACAAAAGTGGTGCCAAATATCTAGAAACTCTGCATTATCCTGCCTTCATAGCGCCTTTAATCTACGATTGACACCGACATTTCCCTAAAATAGTCAGGAGGAGGAGGAAGAGGAGGAGGAATAGGAGGAGGAGGAGGAGAAGGTGGAGGAGGAGAAGGTGGAGGAGGAGAGGTGGAGGAGGTGAAGGAAGGGGAGGTGGAGGAAGAGAAGGTAAAGGAGGTGGAAGAAAAGCAGTGGTAAAAGAGGAGGTGGAAAAGATGGAAGAGGAGGAAGAGGGGTTGGCTGGAGTAGAAGAAGAGGAGAGGAGTAGGGGAAGAGGTGGAAAAGGAGGTGGTAAAAGAAGAGGTGGAGGAGGAGAAGGTGAAGAAGGTGGAGGAGAAGGTGAAGAAAGTGGAGGAAGATTTAGAAGGAGGTGGAAGAGGAGGTGGAGGACGAGGAGGTGGAGGACTTGGAGGTGGAGGAGTAGGAAGAAGTGTAAGAGGAGGAAAAGTAGAGGGGAGGTGGAGGAAGAGGAGGTGAGGGATGTATTGTTACCTCGTCTACCTTAATTACAATCTCCCAGCTTATGATGTGGCTTAAGAGACGAGAGGGTGAAGGAGGCTGGTGGTAGGTAGGAGAAGGAAGCTGGTAGGTAGGTATAAGAAGGAAGCTGGTAAGTAGGTCTAAGAAGGAAGCTGGTAGGTAGGTATAAGGAGGGTGGGCAGAAGGAGGAGGAGGAGGATGATAAGTAGGAGATGTGAAGGAAAGGAAAACTGGAATGGGAAGAAGGGGATGATGTGGGAAGAGGAAGAAAGAGAGACAGACAGACAGACAGAGGAAGAGAGAGCAAGAGAAAGACAAACAGACAGACAGAGAGGAAGTTTGATAAGAGGAAGCGGAGAAAGGAAGAGATTAGGAGAGGAAAGAATGATGGCGTTAGAATATGAGGAACAAGGGAGAGGAAGGAAGAGAGAGAGGGAGGAAGAGATGGGAGAGAAGGATGGAGAGTAGAATGGTAGGAAGGAAGAGATGGGAGAGAAGGATGGAGAGTAGAATGGAAGGAAGGAAGGAAGGAAGGAAGGAAGGAAGGAAAAAACGTGTTGAATGTATACGAAAGGAGAAAGTACAGGAAAAAGACAAGACAGAGAAAAAGATATGTAGGGTAAACTAATAATAAAGGAAAGGAAAGAAAAACGAATAAAGAGAGGGTAGGAAAATGAAAGATGAAGAATGTGGAAAAAAGAAACAAATAGGAGGAAGGAAGAGACGGGAGAGAAGAGAGGGAGAGAAGAGAGGGAGAAAGAGAGAAAAGACAGGGAGGAAAAAAAGAGAGACAAGATAGGGAGGAAAAAAAGAGAGACAAGATAGGGAGGAAAAAAGAGAAGAGAATGAGAAATGGAGAGGGAGAAAGAGAGAGCAGAGAGGGAGGAAAAGAATACATAGGAATACAGAAGAATACAAAGGAAATCAAACAGAAGCAAACCCAGTGGTCCTTGCAAGGCTGTTTGGTTCAAAATTATAACTACTATTAGAGAGAAAGGACAGAAAATTGTTCATGGCTAATCCCCACCCACCAATCCCTCCAGCTTTCACAGGCAACTAAAACATTTGGAAGGGAAACCACGCTATATGGAAACACAGCTGGGGAATTTAGGACAGGAAAGAAAGAGGGACAATTGTTCTCTTCTACAGCTGATCAAATAATACATCCTGATATGGAAAAAAACACTTTAGCGTGTATCGATCATTCTACAGCAAATAATGTGAGTCGGGAGTTGCTTTCAAGTTATTTGTCTTGATGTTTATTGAAAGTTTCGATTGTGTTACAGTTTACTATGTTTGCAGGCAGGACATTTCATATAATTACGACGCGATTTGTTCGAAAGTGATTGCCTTTGATTTTGTGTCTTTGGTTTCTTGTTGCGTTTGACTCGTAAAGAAGCGGTGGAAGGGAGAGAGGATAGGGAGAAAGTGAGAGAGGATAGGGAGGAAGTGAGAGAAGAGAGGGGGGATGGGAGAGAAGAGAGTGAAGAAAGTAGAAAAAAGAGTGAGAAAGGTTGGGAAGATAGGGAGGGAGGCAAAAGAAGAGAGGGAGGAAGGGTTACAAGAGATGTCCCTCACTCTAACACACACACACACAACACAACACAACACAACACAACACACACACCACATATCACACCCACACACAAACACAACACAACACACACACACACACACACACACACACACACACAACACACACCCACACACCCACAGTCTCCCTTTCTCTCTGTCCTTGCTCTCATCTTGCCAACCCCCTCCGCCTTCCCCAGGACTGGCCCTCCTCACCTTGAAGACCACGGGGGGAGAGAGAGCTTCCTGTGAGTGAGAGGGCTTAATGGAGTTTCCCAGGCAGACACAAGAAATCCATCATGCACACTACATCAAGCTGACTGACCGTGCATGACTCTGAATGACACATACGTTATTCACACTGCACTTGGCATCCGTTTTAGATACTAATGTGTTTAGCCTTGAAAAAAACCTGCTGACGTCATCCGTATTTTTTTCGGTCTCTCTCTGTCTCCCTCTCTCTCTCTCTCAGACTTGCCCTGACTTTTTATACAAGTCTTGTCGGGAGAAAGCTGTATTGACTTCCAAAGGGGTTAATAACTATACCAATTACCCTATAGACATCAGCGTATGTGGTTAATAATATGACTGGAGTAGCTGAAAATGTGCTTATATGACACACACGGATAATAAATTCTTCCAAATTTGTCAGAAATGGTTTCCAGAATATGATTTGTCCATTTAGTCCTGTATGTGGATTTGAGGATGGTATTTCTAGCATTCTAACGTGTGACGATCCCAAATGAACTGCTTATACTCTAAGTAGAAGCATTAAGCATCTCACTAATCCTTCAGGGCTCCTTAAAGCACCATTTATTATTTTATATTCTTGGAAGGCATCACAGGTCGACCCTCATCGCTGTTTCGAGTCAAGTCTATAGTCCAGTCATCCTTATATCATTCTAGGCTAATCGAACAATAATCTGACCTCCCTCCAAAACAACTTGTCAACACAAAACTTAAACGCATTCTCACTTTTTCGTTTACAAAGCTTATACTTGCATGAATAAAATGGATCCAAACTGTGAATAAAAATAAAATACGGATCTAAAAACAACACCTTTGGAATTAATTGGATATGTTAAGGGTCTGACCTCCTTTATTATAATCATTAACCTATTTTCGCTCTTTCTATTTTTTCTTGTTAGTTATTTTTGGTTATCCTGTCTCGCATTATCTCATTTCTGTTTCTTTCTCCTATCATTCTATCATCTTTCCTCTATTCCCTTTTCCTTTCTCCTTCTTACTTTTTGTTTATCCTCAGTATTCTCTTCTCCGTTTCTCTGTACTTTCTCTCATCTTGTTCCTCTCTCCACTGTTCATGACCCAACTCCGTTCCTCTTTCTCCTATCATTTCTCCCCTACTTTATCCCCCCATTCTCTACCTCCACATTTCCGTTTCTCCCTCTATGTCTCCGTTAGCTCTTTATTCTCTTATCTCCTTTCCACCATCTTCATCAGCTCTCTCTCGCTCTCGCTCTCTCTCACTCTCTCTCTTCCTCTCTCATTCATGATATCTTTTGGTTATATTCATGTTCATTTATTCTCTGTCATATTCTCTGTCTCTGTCTCTCTCTCTCTCTCTCTCTCTAACACACACACACACACACACACACACACACACACACACACACACACACACACACACACACACACACACACAGGCACACACAGACAGGCACACACACACACATCGTTATCTATGTTGGTCGAGGCGCGAAGAATCAAAATCCAATTGGCGTATCAACCAGCCAAGCAAAACTTTCCTTCCATCACTCTCCCTGCTCAGGCTTTGTCATCTTACATTCCCTTACCAACGGCACAGAACAAAATGTAGTCTCATAATAACCAAACGTTAAACTTTCCCTGCCATACTCTACTGTTATGTAATGCGTGTAGCTCTGTACGATATCTCTATAATATATCCTTTACAGTTATTAGTATTATCGTCCATGTCTGCAACTCATACGAGCGTAATTATTAATCCCTACTTGCACGGGCCAATCTCTGTATCTCGGGACTTGTACCTCACGCACCAGCAAATGCGACTAATGATCAATTAAATTCAGATACATTCTAAAGGAAATGTGAAGTTGTCTGCGAATTGGATGATACATATTCCTCCAAAGCTTGCCAAGAAACAATGGCCTTCCTCACTATGCATTTTGTGATGTTTTGTGGCATAGCTTGGAGGAGGTAGTGTCCTCCAAGTCTCTCGCTGATGAATATATGACAGATTTAACAACTACAGCACCGAAATATAGTATGATATGACACATGAGTATGTCCATTATGTATGTGAGAGCTTACACTGTAATTGTTACTACACTTTTGACATCCCTACAGCATCTCCATAAATGTTAAATACACAATCGTACCTGTCATCGTCATTGCTTATATATACAGTATATATGTGTACCGTATGAGCTGTTTTACTGAGAATTTTTGCACTAACTTTGAGTCTCCAAATAATAATCCTGGCATTCGTCCGGGTCTTCACGTTTGGATACACAATTACAGTTGAAGGGAAAAAACATTTGTGTTTGGTTGACTCTATCGTGGCTTTGTTTGGATTCTCTCACTGAACATACATTGCAATGGTTGCCGTGGATGTATTCTGATACAATTATAATAATAATAAAGATAATAATGATAATAATAATATACGATAACATAAGCCTTCTTGTAATCAATCTATTGTAATATATAGAAGACAGTGCAAGACCGAACTTGGAAAATAAATCTGCGGTGTCCCCTACCAGCGTTTCACTATCTTTTTTTTTTTTTTTTTTTACTTATCTGTTTATGTTTATATATATATATATTTTTTTTTTTTTTTTTTTTTTTTTTACTTATCTATTTATGTATATATATATTTTTTGTGTGTGTGTCTGTGTGTGTGGGACATGGATGCACTGATTGCAGTAGATCATTCCCAACATCATATACTGTACTCATTACTACTATTCTTGTTTTCATCATTATAGATTTTATCAATACTTTCATCACCACCACCACCACCACCACCACCACCCTCAACATTGTGATCACCGCTTATAACACATGGAAGATTTACCAAGGGAAAGTTCTCTGAGGCAGAACAAACTAATCTTTTGCCAAAACACAGCACAAACATACAGTAAGTTGCAGAGACCGTTACCAGCTGGCTGTATGTTAGCTGAGTGAGAATGGAACAAGATATAAGGTCTCTCTTCATTCACCTTCACCTTCCTACCTTTCTTGTTCACTTTCTTCTCTTTTTTTGCTTTTCATTTGCTGCTCTTTCCTCCCCTTCCTCTGTTATTTTGCTTTGTCTAGTCCTCCGTCCTCTTCCTCACTTCTCTTCTTCTCCCTCTCCCTTTCTCTCACACTTTTTCTCCCACTTCTAATCTTCCTCCCCTTGCCATTCCTACACCTTCTCCTTTTCCTCACCTCCTCCTCCTTCTTCACTTCCTCATCATACATTTATTCTTTATTCTTATTTTTCCCTTCTACTTCTCCTCATCCTCCTCATCTTATTCCACCTTATCTACCAATTCACATTTCTACTTTCTTATACCGTTTCACTTTCGCCTCCTCCTCCTCCTCCCTGTTCTTCCTTCTCTTTCTATATTATGCTTGCTGGGTAAGAAAGGAGCAGAAATAAGTTCGCTCCTCGCACAAAGCTGATGGGATTTATGCGATTGGTGTCAGGGTAAGAATGGCAACCTATTCACTGCCGGATACATTACACAGGGAGAGAAAGAGAGAGAAATAGAATGTGAGGGTTGCAAGTTACAGTTCTCGATCTTGGAGGAGGAGGAGGAGGAGGAGGAGGAGGAGGACGAGGACGAGGACGAGGACGAGGACGAGGACGAGGACGAAGAAGAAGAGAGAGAGAGTACTTCGTTTATAGAGAAAGATATTTAGGAAGAACGACACTTTAAGGAAGAATGCAAACATAGACAAACGTAAGATTCATCAAAGGCTAAAGATAAAATTAAGAATCAAAAGATATCCGAAGTGCTAATCGAAGGTGAGAGGAACAATGGCGAGAAAAGGGCGTGATACTCAAAGAAAGAAAAGGTGAAAATACAACGAGAGAGAAAAGGAGAAAGCGGAAGATGGGCATAACTATTTACATTCATACATACATTCGTAAATACATACATACATACATATACGCAAACATATATACATACATGCACACACACAGATTTACACACACACAGACAGACATACAAAACACACACACACACAGACAGACAGACACACAGACAGAGGGACACACGCACACTCTCCTCATCCATAATATTCAAGGAGGGGAGCATATCAAAGGGAGGAAAAAATTGAACGTCTGAACTGAAAGGTAAATGTTCGACCTACCATTTTTTGAGAGAGAGAGAGAGAGAGAGAAAGAGAGAGAGAGAGAGAGGAGAGAGAGAGAGAGAGAGAGAGAGAGAGAGAGAGAGAGAGAGAGAGAGAGAGAGAGAGAGAGAGAGAGAGAGAGAGAGAGAGAGAGAGAGAGAGAGAGAGAGAGAGAGAGAGAGAGAGAGAAAGAGAGAAAGAGAGGAAAGAGAGAAAGAGAGAGAGAGAGAGAGAGAGAGAGAGAGAGAGAGAGAGAGAGAGAGAGAGAGAGAGAGAGAGAGAGAGAGAGAGAGTTACAAGGAGTTACAAGGAGTTACAAGGAAAAGAAGTACCCTAGGGGACCTTACGATCCATACAAAGAGGGTACCTGTGGGTTTAGTTGCGCAAGTAGGCGACCATCCTCGAATGTGTTATGTGAAACCATCAAGGAACACTCGCACAAACGGCTTAAACACCTAGACGGTGATTTAAGGCTTTGTCTAATCTGGACTTGAACTGATCCACAGAGTTGCTGTTGACTACATCAGCAGGAAGCGCGTTCCAAGTACCGCAGATGCTATATGTAAAGAACTTACCACACAGATCACGGTTGTATCGCTTCAGTTCAAGTTTGTAGCCATGATTCCTGGTTGTGCCCTCACTGAGTTGGAAAATGTCCCCTGTAGTCTACATTGTCAAAGCCTCGTAGTATTTTAAACACTTCGATAAGCTGACCACGCAGTCTCCGGTTTTCCAAAGAGAACAGGTCGAGTTCTACCAACCGATCTTTATAGCTCTTGTGTCTAAGAGAGGGTATAAGTTTGGTTGCCCTGGCTTGCACTCGTTCCAATCTCGCGATATCCTTCCGGTAAGAAGGACTCCAAAACTGGACTGCATACTCCAGGTGCGGTCGGACAAGGGAATTGTACAGACAAAGTACTATCTCCTTGTTCCGGTATCCAAACTGTCGCTTTATGTACCCTAACATCCTTTGGGCTTTCTTCTCAGCCTCAATACACTGCTTTGAGAACTTGAGGTCGCTGGTGATAGTTACACCCAAGTCTTTCTCAGTATCAGTGCTTACGAGAGCATTGCCCTTAAGGTTATACTCTGTTCGGGGGTTTCTGTGGCCTATATGCATAACTTTGCATTTGTTCACGTTAAATGGCATTTGCCACGTGTCAGACCACTCCCCGATCTTCCTAAGATCTTCTTGTAAGCGGGTAGTATTTCCTTCTTTCGCGACATTCATACCAAGCTTAGTATCATCGGCGAATTTGGAAATCTTGGCAACCATGTCACCATCCACGTCATTAACCCCTCCGGGACGGGCCAAGAATGGAAATACGCTCTGTGGTTCTGAGCGCAATACTAACTTTTACCCTGCCTGTCCGGGTATTTCCGGAAAATCACTCTACTTCTCTTACTCCCTACGTCTAAACTACAATACTGAACAACTTAAATTTGATTGTGTACTCACCATCAACTCCTCCTCTTTCCATTAAAACCAACCCCAGCTCTCTAGGACACTCCATTGCCGAGAAATCAAGTGAGGAATGGAGGTCACTTTTCCCGTGAGAGTGAGGCTGCGTTCGCTTTGTGAGCGTGGCTGTGACGCAATCTAGCTGGTTGCACCCGCGGAGTGGAGGTTACAAGAGAGGGTGCGCCCGGCAGCGTGGTAGGATGCATCGAATCGAATGAGCCCGTATTTTCTTCACTACGCCCAGCCATTGTCACGGTCAAGCACACACTGATTGAATGTGGGGATGAAAAGGTCTGGTGGTGAAGTATAGCCAGATCAAAAAAAATCCCGACAAATTTGGCGTTTTTCCCCATAAATTACCAAAAGCGGGATTTCCCCGCTGCCCGGACTCTGTCGACCGAGCGGGAAATCCCGCTGCCCGGACTCTGGGGGTTAACATAGATGAACAGTAGTGGTCCCAGAACAGAACCTTGGGGAACACCGCTAGTAATGGGCACCCACTCTGAAGCCTGTCCATTCACTAACCACCCGCTGCCGTCTGTCACTTAGCCAGTTCTCTATCCAATTTGCCACATTTCCGTCTATGCCCAGTGCACGCACTTTCCGAAGGAGGCGGCGGTGGGGTACCTTATCAAAGGCTTTCTGAAAGTCTAAGTAGACAACATCGACCGCTTTATCCCGATCATGCTCACTGAAAACAAAATGGAAGAATTCCACCAGATTTGTGAGGCATGACCGGTGCTGACGGAACCCATGCTGGGAACCCCTCAGTAGCAAATTTGATTCTAAGTGTGCTGTTATTTTGTCCACCATGATGCTCTCCATGAGTTTACAGACTATCGAGGTTAAACTGATGGGTCTGTAGTTTGACGGTTGGCTAGCATCTCCCTTCTTGAAGATAGGAGTCACCTCTGCCTCATGCCAGTCTCTAGGAATGCATCCAGTCTGGATTACCCTGTTGAAAACCATGCACAGGTGCCGTGATACTTCACCATGCACTTCTTTCAACACTCTAGGTAAGAACCCATCCGGACCGGGGGACTTGTTTGCTTTTAATTCGATTATTTTTCTCTCAATTTCTTCTTGGGTGAAGACCATTGACTCCAACTTCTCACTGAAGGAGTCCAAAGGTTTGGGAATGGGACCACTCTCCTCAGAGAACACTGAAGAGAAGTACTCATTTAAGAGGTTAGCATTTTCTGCATCAGAGTGCATCAATGCTCCATCCTCATTCACCAAGGGACCGATCCTGCGTCGGATTGGTTTACGGCCATTCACATAACTGAAAAACTCCTTGGGGTTCTCTTTGCAGAGTCTAGCCACACGGACCTCCTCAGCACGCTTAGCCGCCCTTATTTTGGACTTCACGTTTCGATTCAGTCTTCTATGACCGTCAAAGTCCCCAGATGCCTTCGCTCGACGATACGCAGTTCTCCTCTCCCTTAGTAGGTTACGGATTTCCCGATTAAACCACTTCGGTTGAATGAACTTCTGACCTGTTCCCTTCAGAGGAATAAAGCGTGACTGAAGTTCCATGAAGGAAGACAAGAATGACCTCCACAGATCATCAGCACTCTCTCCCTCTTCTAGTTCCATTTCAGCAACGCTTTCACGAAGACCTGCAAAGTTCGCTCTCCCCATGTCTAATTTTCTATGCACCGGGGTCACGGACTCCATATTAGGGACCTTAACTGAAAATCTTATAAGCTTGTGGTCGCTTCCGCCTATTTCTTCGTTTACAGAGAGGTCTTGATTGATGTCATCCTCGGAGGTGAGGACCAAGTCGAGTATGTTAGCACCTCTTGTTGGCTCCCTTACCCATTGAGTGAGGAATTCATCATTTACAAACTCCAAGAGTGGTGTGTTCTCAGCAGAGGGCTCTCTGGTTTCCCAGTCAACATGTGTGTTGAAGTCCCCCATAAGGATGCACACCCTGCCGTCCACTAGTTCACCCAGCAACTGGTATAGGTCCCTGTCCATCTCATTGAGTTGTCCAGGGGGTCTATAAAGCAGCAGGGTTCTGTATTTTGCAGTGCCTATTTCTAGGTCAACTCCAAGGAGCTCGTGGTTCGATGTGATGTTGCAGGTCATCGATTTGATGGAGTTCTTTACATACAACAGCACACCACCACCCCCTCTGTCCTCTCTATCTTTGTGGAAGAGTTGGTAGCCTGGAATCACGAATTCCCCTTCAAGATCTCTGTCTGAGGTTCTCAACCATGACTCCGTTATGGCCACCATCTCGGGTTCCTCTGTCGCAAAGAGGGCCCGCAGTTCCAAAAACTTGTTTCGGATGGACCTGGCGTTGAACAATAGAACCTTCAGGGAACCCCCAACTGCAGGGCTCCCTATACTCCTCCGTTTCCCGGTTTGGTCATTGTCTTGGTAGTGCTGGGGATATCCTTCTTCAGGATCTCAGCGAATGTCTTCTCTGGGGTCACTCTAGCATAGCGACGAGGGCTCTCCTCCACGCTCGGTCGAGTGCTCCTGAGACATCGTCGGACGGCGTCTTCCATTAATTTGGAAAGCACTTCTTTCCCCTTTGGTGAGAGATGTGTGCCATCCCTCTGGTAGAGGTCATCTCTACCAAAGAGTGAGGTGTAGGGGTCCACAAAGAACACCCCCTCGGCAGTACACAAATCAGCCAGGCGCTGATTTACTGCAATGTTCTTTGACAGAGCAGTCCCTAAAGGGCCTCTCCTTGGGAGCATGCCAACAACTACCCTTCTGCGGGTTTTTAACCCACAGTCATCTACTGCACTGAGCACATCCGAGAGGACTCCTTCGGTCATGCCTACTCTACCATTTCTCAGGTAGATGTCATTACCACTCACCATGAGTGCAATGACAGCAGATCTGGACGTTTGGATCCTCTCAGCTTCCTTTCGGAGGTCAGCATTGCCACAACCTGGCAAACAATTCACCTTCACAGAAATGTGAAGGCGATCTGCCATTAGGGGTTGCAGCCCTCGTGCCTGGGAATCACCTACAATGTGTATATCCCACAGGCCTCTCCTTGGTAGGAGCACGAGATGCCTTGTGAGGAACCCGAGAGTGTTTTGAATTCCTGCCGGGCTCGTCACTTCCTCCAGGTTGTTTCTTCTTCGTCTTCTTTTCCTTCTTCATTTTCTTTTCCTTCTTATTTGATTCCTCACTTTCATCTAATCCCTCCTCAACTGTCTTCTTGGGTTTTTCTCCCTTCTCCATATTCCCCTCCTCTTTTCCATCACACTTTTCTGCAGTCTCTTTTCCTTCTGCAGTGTCTTTTCCCTCTTCATTGTTGTTTTTCTCTTGTTGTTGTTGTTCTTCTTCTTCTTCTTCTTGTTCTTCTTTTTGTTCTTTACCGCCGTGGTGGAGCTCTCCGGTGAAGAAGCTCCTTGGACTGCCTTGTCTCTCACATGGCAGTCACACCTCTGTGAGTCCATTCGGAGAACTTCCTCCTTTAGGGAGTTGTTCTCCTTCGTGAGCAGTGAGATGTGCTTCATCAACCTCTCCTCGAGTTTGCAAAAGTCACAGACACTCGAGGAGTCTAGGTCGCTCGCACTCCTCCTGCTGAAGTCCTCACTCCAGCGGTACACCTTGCATGTAGTCAATGTAAATTTTCTTGCTGATGGACCAGTCATCTCGCTCTAATTCAATTCAAGACCAATAATACAAAAGAAAGGGTAATGTGATTTGGTCTCGCATAAGTCTCATCCGCCTACTTCCAGAAGGTTTTCGGTCGTTCGGCCAACAGAAACCTTATGAGCCAAGCACACCAACTGAGCAGCACAAGAGTCCTAAGTAAATGGGACTCTGATTTTTCGACAGGGGTGCTTGAAGTGTAACCGTCGTCCTACTAATCCCTACTAATCCTTCATCCGCGGCCAAACTTAAAGCAAATAGTAAAACTTAATCCGAGATCTTTTACTGGCCTGGCAGCCAGCGAGGCACGAAAGCTCTCTCACCAAAGAGCAGTCGAGCCTTTAGGCACCTAAGAACGGTCACAGGGAGCTGGTCAGGCTTGTTAATCTAAGAGAATACCTACGGGGGTCCTGAGGCATCTCCATTACTCGTACCCCACACGCCTGAGATCCCTTCAATCTCAGCCCTTTCGAAACCTGTGAGCGTTAAAAGGTGTTGTTTTAGGAGGTTCCAAAGCCTCCCTTCTCACACGACATAAGGTAGCTGGTGAGGTCCTTAACAATAAAAACTTATATCGAAAGTGATGAAGATTTTCTTTTTTTTTTTTTTGTTAGGACAGTTGAAGAGCAGTTGTGAAACTTAATATTAACATGAAGATTTGACAACTCTTAGTCAGGATTCTAATAACGCTACCTTTCTGGCACGGGTAACCCAACTGGACTAAATGTCCCCCAGCATAGCTAGCAAAATTCAAACAGATCACACAAGCTCTCTCACCAACGGCAAGGTAGTTGTCTAGAGAGAGAGAGAGAGAGAGAGAGAGAGAGAGAGAGAGAGAGAGAGAGTTACATAGAAACATAGACCACAACAGACCTTACGGTCCACACGAGGTGACCTGATTTGAAGGTTACTGGTAGAGAATGAGTTACTCCCCAGTGATAGTCGTAGATAAGGATAGCCCCCACCCTCCACTCCCTCCGGCTTGAGCCGTACAGGAAATAAAGTCAGGAATGGGAACCTTGTGGGGTTGGCAGAAATACTCCACAAGGAAATTTTATAGGAGAGATAGAAAGTAGGTGAAATTTGGCTAACTTGCCACCTGTAATGGGCAAAAATTATTCATTAGTAAACATTGTAAGTCGGGGATTAGACGCAAGGTGTTTATCTAAGCGACGTTTGAAGCTGTCTACGGTGTTACAGTCTATTACGTTACGGGGAAGCCCATTCCATAAGTTAACGACTCGGTTGAAAAAGAAATTCTTGGATTCGTGCGAATTAAAAGATTTGCCTATGATTTTGCAGCCGTTTCCTCTCGTGTAGTTTGATTGATCGATAGTGAAATATTTGCTGAAGTCCTATTATCTATGCTTTTGATTATTTTAAATACCTGGATTAAGTCCCCTCTTAGTCTACGTTTTGTCAATGGGAATAGATTTAGATCACTTAGCCGCTCCTCATACGCTTTGTTTCTTAGACTTTGTATCATTTTAGTAACTCTACGTTGGACTCGTTCCAATTTTGCTATATCTTTCTGGTAGTACAGGCACCAGGCTTGAACACAATACTCCATAAGGGACGGACCAAGGAATTATACAAAGTGAGGATTGTGTCTTTAGACTTATACTCGAATGCTCTGCCAATAAAGCCGATAGTTCTATTTGCTTTCTTAATTACTTCGTACACTGCTGACTGGGTTTTAGGTTACTTGATACTGTTACCCCTAAGTCTGTCTCTCGATCCACGCTTTTGAGTTGTTTACCATTTAACGAGTAGTTTGTTGCTACGTAACGATGTCCGATGTGGAGCACTTTACATTTATCTGCATTGAAGGACATTTGCCAAGTTTTCGCCCAATTTGACAATTTATCGAGATTATCTTGCATTTCTTTAGTCTGTGCGTTAGTGAGTACTGTATTTGCAATTTTGGTGTTATCGGCAAACTTCGATATTATGCATGAGAGGCCATCGTCTATGTCGTTTATGTAAACTAGGAATAGGATTGGCCCTAAAACTGACCCCTGTGGCACCCCGCTTTTAACGCCTGTCCAACTAGATGATTTTCCATTTATTACCACACGTTGTTTTCGGTTCTTAGCCAGTTCTCTATCCATCTTATGGTATCGCCTTGGATTATGTGTGATTTTAGTTTAGATATTAAGCATTTATGGGAAACTTTGTCAAAGGCCTTTTGGAAATCTAGATAAATTATGTCTACTGCTTTGCTCTTATCATATTTATTGAAAATGTCATTTAAAAAGTCTAATACTGTAGGTTCGTTAGGCAAAAGCGTTTATTACGAAAATCGTGTTGAGTGTCTCTAAGTAAGTTGTTTTCGTCTAAGTGATTTGTAAGTTTATCTCGTATGATTTTCTCTAGCATTTTGCATACGACTGAGGTTAGGCTGATAGGGCGATAGTTGCTAGGTAGAGATTTGCTGCTTTTTTAAATATTGGTGTTACGTTAGCGAGCTTCCATTCGTCATGTATTGTTCCAGTGTGTAAAGAATAGTTAAAGAGCAGAGTCAGAGGTTTTACTATTTCACTTTTGCTTCCTTTAATACGCGAGGGGAGATCGTGTCTGGCCCAGGTGACTTATTTACATTTAATTTATCAATACATTTTATTACGTCACTTTCTGTAATGCTGATATTACTTAATACCTCGGTGTTTTCATTTTGGACTGTTGTTTCTGCTGGTATATCGTTCGGGTTTTCTGTAGTAAAGACTGATGCAAAGAAAGTGTTAAAGATACCACTCATTCGCTCTCCATATGTAGTAAAGAGAGAGAGAGAGAGAGAGAGAGAGAGAGAGAGAGAGAGAGAGAGAGAGAGAGAGAGTGAGAGAGAGAGAGAGAGAGAGAGAGAGAGAGAGAGAGAGAGAGAGAGAGAAGGAAAAAAGAGATGGAGAGGGGGAGAACGAGAGAAAAGAATAGGCTAAAATCTAGGCAACCCAACGAGAAATAGAGAGGTTGGTGGGCAGAGACAAACAAAATACATACGGTACATGTAGAAGTAAGACGGACAGACAATCAGACGAACATGCTCTCACATACACACAAACATGTACACACAATAACATACACACTAACACACACACACACACACACACACACACACACACACACACACACACACGTACAATTAAGAGACGGACAATGTAAACAGAGCGTGGGAGGGAAGGGTGTGTACAAGTCAACTAAACTGTCTTTCTTGACTCTGTATCTTTTTACCCCAGAGAGAGAAGTCCAAAGAAACCCAACCAACCAACTTTTTAAATTAAGACTTACTCTCTGATCCGGTACTGGAATTGGAGACTTTTGATTCCTCCTGACTATGCCATGAAACACGGAGCGCTCCTTCCATATAGGTGGTGTTTCGTGGCCCTATATGAAGGACTCATTTACTTCCAATTTTCTGACTACATCACAGGGTCCTTGAAGATGTTAGATAGGTTGGTTGGTTGGTTG
>JAWQEG010005447.1:20000-42218 GCA_033782935.1 Petrolisthes cinctipes | reverse complement strand
AGTAGTAGTAGTGGTAGTTGCCTATAGTAGAATAATTTAAAATTTAATAACTCTCTTGATTGTATGACACTACCTTAAGGATATCCAAGTATAAACGCTATTGAACACGTAGTTTGCTGAAGGGGAGATTCTCTTGTTGGTGTATTGGAAGGTCTGTGATTCCTCAAAACTATGCCAGGATACAGACGACCCTATTGTTATTGTAAAGGAGGATCAGTTTCGTGGCGTAGTTTGCAGGAATCAGTAGCCCACCAATTTACTCTCAAAAGAATCTCCTCTAAAGGTTATATTTTTCACTCGTGTTTTGTTGGTTGGTTGGTTGGTTGGTGGTTGTTGTTTGGTTGGTTGATGATGTTGTTTGTTTGGTTGGTTGATGGGTATAGTGAACCAGATAGTCTATATATACCTCAATAACCCACCTACTGATCAAATTTCACAGGATGATCGGGCAATGTATAAACTAAATGCGAATAAGTTGTACTCGATCCTGGTCAAGAATCAAAGCCAGGAATTTCATCATTATTCTCTTGGTAAGGATGAAAGTGAAATGTAGGTTGTTTACGCTGTATAATCTAGTTTGTTTGATGCTGGTGAAGATTCGCACAGGGTCGAGTGCTGCTCTAGTTCTCTTTGAATTCAGCAAATAGTGAGTTGATGCTATTGTTGGAAATGTTGTGCTTGTTGTGCAATGTGAGTGTTGATTTTGTTGTTGGGCACTTACTTATATTTCACCACTGTCACTCCCTCGCATACCTGTCCCACTTTGACACTGAAACAATTACCTCCTTCTGTATGTCACTTCACAACACACACACACACACACACACACACACACACACACACACACACACACACACACACACACACACACACACACACACACACACACACACACACACACACACACACACACATACACATACAAACCATTACACGCACCAAACACCAAACCTTGTACAAATGCATACAGATATATACATTAGGGGGAGTGTTTATATATATATATATATATATATATATATATATATATATATATATATATATATATATATATATATATATATATATATATATATATATATATATATATATATATATGTGTATATATATATATATATAGGCTATATAAGTTATGAGTCGTGATAATTGAGGTACGGTAGTGAGTGTCTACAGTACAGTATACAATATGCCGTACCTATTGTTACCATTTTAATCATAGCTAACTGTATGTTGTTTTCGTTTCAGGTGAGTTGTGATGCGTGACTGTGTGTGTGTTTATGGACTCCAGACTCCTTGTGTGTACAGTAGCCTATACCTGACACACAGCGTTCACCCGTCTGTATGGTACACACGCATTCTGATCCTCCTCATCAACAGGTTTGCTTATTTTAAAGGCGTTTATAATATCTTTATAATATGTATATAATATAATATTTTTATAATATGTTTATGTTACCCAGCAGACAGTACCCATTCTTTTGTTTACAGGGTAAACATTTGTTGGATTGAAGAGCATCTGATTCTTTGAACCGATGCCACAAAAACAACACGGTGTAATTGTTGGTGGCAAGAGTTTGTTATAAAATACCGATTGGTATATATTGTCCTATTATTTCATCTCCCTCCCTCCTTTGCTCCTCTCTATCCTCTCTGTCTCGCTTGCCTTTTCGTCCCTCCTATTCTCTACCTTCTTCCTTCTCCGTCTCTCCCTTTCTTTCTCTTTCTCCTTCCCACCTTTCACCCTCAGAGACCCGACCCTCTCCGTCTTCCTCCCTGTCATCATCACCAGTCTTCTTTAGTCTTCCTGTCCTCCTTATGTCTTGCCCTTCATCATCTTCTTGCACTCCGCCCCACCACCATCTTTATTCTTCCATTTCACTCCTCATGTATTCTCCACTTTCCTTTTCCTTTTACTTTTTTCCCATTCCACATATCCTACACGCACATCCACTCTCCCTCTCTCTTTTACCGTATGATATTTCTTTTACCCTTCCTTTTCTATTCCTTACACTCATAAGTTAGGTCAGGCTCATTTTTGGTGCCACTGACGTTGTCCTTCCTCACGCCCCTCTCAACCATCAGTAGTAGCAGTAGCAGTAATAATATTAGTCGTAGTAGTAGCAGTAGTAACGATAGTAGTGGTAAGGGTGGTGGTGGTAGTAGTAGTAGTGATAATGATAGTCGTAGGAGCAGTACTAGTAGTAGATGAAGTAGTTGTACCGGTCGTGATTGTCATTGTTGTAATGTAAAAGTTTGAGAGAAGAAGAAAACAAGAGGGTGTGAAGTGATAGGAAGTGGTGCGAGCGAGAGAGGTGGTGATGAGGAAGGAAGTGGAGCCAGGGATGAAGAGGGAAGTGGATGGAGACGGTGGCATGTTTGTTTGCAAGCAGGCAGTGGGCAGGGATAGGCTGGCTGGGTCAGGTCATGCAGGCTACCTAAAGATCTTGCCAAGTATAAGCGATGAAGACTGTAACTTTTTTATGACAAGGGAGGACAAGCATTTATTTATAATTATGTAGTAAGGATGCAAGGAGCAACAGTATGAAGAGGAGGCATATACAGTGAAAATGAATGAGATAGAAACGAGGAGAGAGAAGAAGTACGAAAACGGAGAATATGCTCAGTAAAATTGTTATGGTTTCGTCCTCTGTTTATGTTGAATATATAAAGTGAAATAAGAGATAGAAATGAGACGAGAGAAAAAAGTACTGCAATGTGAAGTATATTATGTGTTTAAGCTATGTAGAGTTTTTATACAGTGAAGTTAAAGACACAAATAAGATGAAAAAAAGTCAATGCAATATGGAATACTTAAGTTAAAGTGTTGATTGGCTGAGTTTAATGTTTGTGTTGATAGTGATGGCGTTGTTGTGACTGTGGTAGTTGTGGTGACCTTGCATGGGAGTATCAAGGTTAGGTAGATCTGTGAGAAATTCTAATACTGTGCCAAATGTATTCTTACTCCGATCTTATTATAATTTTTTTTTATTTATTAATTATTTACTTTCTATTTTTTTTTTTACTTTTTTTTTTTTTTACTAGCTTATTATTTTTTTCGTCTCCTCCCAGACTATTTTTCTCTCTTCGTAACCTCCCAGATAGATGTGACTTATTTCTTTTATGTTGTCCCTTCCTCTAGCCTATTTAGCCCAGTTGACCTGAGCTATTTTCTGTGTCTCACTTCCCATCTCTCCCATTTCGTCCCATCTTATTTTTCTCCCTGCCTCTTTCACAAAATCGTAAACTAAAGGCTACTATCACTTTCTTCCTCTACCATCACTTTCTTCCTCTACCATCATTTTCTTCCTCTACCCCCATCAATTGAAAGCTTATCCGATTTTTTTTTTTTTTTTTTTTTTTTTATTTGCTCCCCCTCCTCCCCCCTTTCCTCCTCTTCACTGAATTCCCCTCTTTTCATCTTTTGCCGCTCTTTGTGCCTTGCCCACCCCATCCCAACCCCACTCACTGTGTACGGTGGGCTCCTCTCCTTTCTTGGTGACCTAGATCCCCCCCTCTTTATTCTTCCAACCTTATCTCTCTCTCTCTCTCTCTCTCTCTCTCTCTCTCTCTCTCTCTCTCTCTCTCTCTCTCTCTCTCTCTCTCTCTCTCTCTCTCTCTCTCTCTCTCTCTCTCTCTCTCTCTCTCTCTCTCTCTCTCTCTCTCACACACACACACACACACACACACACACACACACACACACACACACACACACACCAACCAACCAACCAACCAACCAACCAACCCACCCACCCATCCATACGGTACATCATCATCCTCTTATCCTCCATTAGGCCACCTCTTCCATTACGTTCTCTCCCCTCAGCATCATTATTTTTCCCCTCATTCCCTCGGTTCTCCCTTCACTGTTAGCCTTCGGGACTCAGAATCATTTTCCCCTCCCTCACTCCCTGCATCCCTCCCCACTGGTAACTTCACTGGTACCCTCAGAATCTATATTTTCCCCTCCCGGCTCCCACTCTTCCCTCCCACCATTCCTCCACTGTTTGCTTCCTTCCTCACCTCAGAATCTATATTCCCCCCCCCCCTCTCTATCTTACCCTCTCTCCCTCCTTCAGTTTGTCTCTTACAATCTGTGTTTCGCCCTTCCCTTCTCCAAGTGTTGTTAGCTCCCCTCTTCGTGTCACAATCTCTGCTTCCCCTCGGTGTTAGGTTGTCATCCTTTCGGCCTCCTCCCCAGTCCCCCCGTTTTCTCCTTCACCCCTCCATTAACTGGGTTAGGTCCGCTCGTCGTCAGTTCTTTAGTGGGCGCTGATCAAATTTGTCCCCCCAAACACGGCCTGTTTACTGCCAAGGGGGAGTGGGGGGGGGGCGGATGGCATGAAGACAGACCAGGAGAGGGGCAGAGAGAGAGAGAGAGAGAGAGAGGCTTCGGGTAGGGAACAGGTAGGGAAGGAGGAAGGATTGGAGTAGGGAACTGGGAGGGAAGGAGGGAAGGATTTGGGTAGGGAACAAGTAAAGAAGGGGGAAGGATTTGGGTAGAGAGCAGAGAGGGAAGGAGGAAAGCTTAGGAGAGGGAGGGACGGAGACCAAAGGAGAGAATATGGTGTGAGGGAGACAAGATAGAGGAGCGGGAGGGGGGGGGGGCTTGTCTGATAGGGAAGGAGGGAAGCTACGTGTTAGGAATAGGGAGGGATGCGTCGAGTAAGATGTTGAAATGGTTTGAAAGGATGGGGACTTCAAGTAGGGAGCATGGAATGGAGGAAGAACGAGAAAGGAATATTTGGAATGGGATATACAGGAGAGGACAGTAGTGGTGAATATTGTTGTGAGAAAACTATAGGGAGGATATCTTGGTAGGGGAGAATAGGAAGCGGATTTGGGAGGAAGAACTGGAAGAAGAAAAGGAAAGGAAGGCCCAAGGGAGGGTGACAAGCTCGATGCAAATGAGGTTGGAGGTAGACTGACTGGGTGAGGCGGGATGAAAAGGAGGAATGTGTGGATGGAAGGAAGAATATTGATGAGAGTTTGTAAGAGAGACCCCCTGGTGTGGCTTCGGGTTAATCTTGGGGAGTTCCTTGTAAGCGATTGCTGTCGAAATGGAGGCTACTGGTTCCTTCTGATTCCTCAACTAGGACTATACTTTGCCGCGCGACACGACGTGTACTGAGGGTTTTCGTTTCGTAACATTGAATGGAGAAATCAGGAGCATCTATTTCCCTCACATCACATGGCCCCTTAATGCAATAACATACAGCTTAATTGTTGTTGTGAGAGAATGTGTGGTTCAGAGATGCTGTCGATGAGTTGAAGGACTAATGATTCCTGCAGACTAGGCTAGAAAGCAGGTCCCCTACTATTATTATATGGCATTAGCCTGTTTCCTGTCATGGGTTGGAGGAATTAGCAGCCCTGCAGTTGGTCCACAACATTAAAGGTGTGTTGGTGTAATCAGTTCAGCCATGATCTCGAGGGAGTGCCAGGAGTGCCATGAAGGTCAGGTGGCGGGAGGCACTAAACTGAGGAATAGTGTTGGAGGTGCCACCCCCTTCCACTTGTCCCTGTTTGTTTGTTATCTGATTATTTAATTGTTTGTTTATGTGATTTCATCCTGCCATAATGGAGTGTTTTGGAGTCGACGTGGCTGGTCCTGCTTTCACCAATGTATTTGCTCTGTCCTTTTCCCTTCGTACCTCTGTTCCATAAACACACCTGTACACGCTCGCTCGCGCTGGCGCACACTGACAGAGAGTGAGAAAGAGAGAGATTAATACAACATCTGGTTGGACACAAAGGGAATACGTAATTGAGAACTTGTGTCTTGTGGACGGCTTTCGATGATAAGCCCAGCCAACTCTTATACTGAAAGAAAATGCGAACGACTAATCAGGGACGGGACGGTATTAGGGTAAAAAGAGTTGCTAAAAGTTGGCCTTAACTCGTTTGAATCTTGCTAAAGTTAGGGAAGATGAAGTGGAAAAGTGAAATGAGGCGACTTTGCACGAGAACATGAAGGCTGGGAGACGAGTTAAGAAAGAGAGTTACCGTACCGTAGTGATGAAGTGAACGGAGGCTCTGGCGATAATTGGGAAGGTGTTTTTGTATTTATTTTTTCCCAGCTTTGGCTTGGAAACAATAGAATGCTTATAACACTTTCTTAATAGGAATGTGTGTGTGTGTGTGTGTGTGTGTGTGTGTGTGTGTGTGTGTGTGTGTGTGTGTGTGTGTGTGTGTGTGTGTGTGTGTGTGTGTGTGTGTGTGTGTGTGTGTGTGTGTTCAATTGGACCTCGACAATTCTTCACTCTGTCGTTGGTAGATCTTGGCTCATTCTACTTCGTTCACACCTTGCTTCCCGTTCTTGTCTACCCTCCCTTCATCTATAACCTTCCTATTACATCCCTTCTTTCCTTTACTGTATCTTCCCTTGTCTTGTGTGTTCTGCCTTTCCTTTTCCCTTTCCTTTACAGTATCTTCACTTCCCTTGTGTGTTCTTCCTTTCCCTTACTTTCTCCGCACGTTCTGTTTTCATATTTCTCCCTTCATCTTTCTTCCCTTCCCATTCCGTTGTCCCCTTACCTCCTCATCAACCTCCCCTTTCATTCTGTTCCCATCACGTCATCATCATCATCTTCATTTTCACAGTTCCTTCACTGGCCACATTCCTTCCCCTCCACTCCCTCCTTTCCTCCCATCGCTTTTTTCCCTTTGCTTCTCATCTCTCTCCCTCCCTTTTCAATATTCATTCGTTCTCTTTCCCCCTCTCTTTAGCCCAGTTTTCCTTCGCCTGCGTGATCACCTTCCTCTTCTCTCACCCTCACTGTATTCTCTTCTTCAAATTCCTCTTTCTTCCCTCCTGGCATCCTTCCTCGTCCCTCTAGTACTCCTTCACTTATCTCCCCATCCGTCCCTTGCCTTCCTTAAGCTCCCCCGTCTCCCCTCCTCCGCCTTACCCTCCACCCTCACGGTACCCATCCTCTCCCTTCACTTCCTGGGCTGGGCTGTCCATCACGTCGCCTCCTTCTCGTCCACCTCATATCACGTCTTCCTTCCTTCACAACTGGCATCACATTGTTTACATTCGCCAAGAATCGTACACCACAACATAAATGCTTCCATAGCAGGTGTCTTGTTCCCCTCTAGTATTGTTAGTCTTCCCACTAGTTCAAGTCTGAATTCTGACCTCTCCAGTCTTTATAATCGATGTAATGTTACACTTTCCATTTAGCAGTATAACAAAGTTCCCTTCACTAAGTTTTCTCTACAGTTTCATCTTCCCTTTACCCCTCACTACGAGTCACACTCCTCACCAATTATTGTTGCCTGCTTCTCTTTCCTTCCCATCTTCTCTCCATTCGCATTTTTAGCTTCTTTTTTTTATTATTATTTATCCTACCCCTCCCTCATTACTCCCTGTGTACTCATTCATTATATATAATTATATTTGTGCATCTTTTCACTTCCTGGAATTCTCTCTGTTTTCCCCTCTTGCCTCTCTCCCCTCGTCCTCCTCCTCCTCTTTTCTCACCGGCCCTCCTCTCTTTCATCTTATAATATTTCAGTTCCTCCCCCATTTTATCTTCCATCCCCTCGTCACCTCGCATATTTTCTCCTCTCCTTCCCTTCCCTTCGTCTCGCATCTTCTTTTATTTCTCCACCCCACATTCTTTTCTTTTCCATATATTTTTTTTTTTTGTAATTCTCGCCTCTCCTTCATTCCTCTTGTGTTCTACTGTCTCTCGTCTTTACTCCTTTTCCCTAACCTCCCTCCTAATCTGATTCTTCCTCTTAACCTTTCATTCTCTTGTTATTTTTCCTCTCATTTCTCTTCCTCCTTTTCCCCCTTTCTACTACTTCTATTCCTCCTCGTCTATTTTTCACCTATCTCCTCTGTCGTGTCTCCCCTCCCCTTCCCCCTCTCCACCTCTCCAAATTTAACCTTATCCTTCTCACTCATCTCCCACCCACTTTCTCCCTTCATTTCCCTCTCCACCTGCCTTACTTAGAATACCCCCTTTCATCTCTCCCTGCATCCCTTTTAAAACTCCCATCACCACTCCCATCACCTCTGCCAGTATGTATCTCCATCCATCCCTCTCTGACCTATCTAATCCCCAATATAAAAATCCTTACCTCTCAGAATTCTGGGGCCAACCGCTTCCTTTTCTTATTGTTTCCCCTCCACGACCACCACCATCACCACCACCTCCTCCTCCTCCTCCTCCTCCTCCTCCTCCTCCTCCTCCTCCTGTTGAAAGAGAGAAACGGCATCCACACACCACGGGCGGAATTCATCGGCCAATACAACATTTTCTCTTCTTCCTCCCTCCCTCCCTCTCGCCCCCGAAATTGTTGCATGGCCAAACAGTCGTCCATTTCACCGGGAGTGGGTATGATGGCCCGGGGGAGACTCTTTGATCCCCGGATTCTGCCTGCTCACCCACGAACAATATCCACGCTTTGGTTTTGTTGGGGTGGCCTGCAGGGAAAGATGGGAAGGAAGGGAAGTAAAATGGGAAGAGTTGGAAAGATGGAATGGTAGGGAAGATTGGGAGGGATGGAAGATGGGGAGGTAGGGAAGATGGGAAGGGAGGAAAGATGGGAAGGTAGGGAAGATGGGGAGGAAAGATAGGAAGGAGGGAAGATGGGGAGGAAAGATAGGAAGGAGGGAAGATGGGGAGGAAAGATAGGAAGGAGGGAAGATGGGGAGGGATGGAAAGATGGGAAAGGAGGAAAGATGGGAAGGGAAGAAATATATGAAGGGGAGGAGGGATGGGGCCACCACAAGGTCACAGGCAGGTCGTCCGTCACCTTGCCCCTAACTTTTTCACCACCATCACCACCACCACCAACAACAACAACAACAACAACAACAACAGCGGTAACAACCAAGCTAGCCGTCACTGTCTTCACCTTCACCACCAAACTACAATGACCTCTCCACCACCACCACCACACAGGCTAAATTTTCTTATACCACCACCACCACCACCACCACCACTAGGATACTACCACCAGCTGGTCTCTCTTCACTACGGTATCCAGTTGCCAGCATCACTATTCACACTTGACACCATTTTTTCACAAGACTATAGTGTCCCCTTCCACTTTCTTTACAGCATTCCCTTTCCTCCATCCCTCCATCATACCCTCCCATCTCCTGTCTTTAATTTTCCTTCCTTTTTTCTCTTGCCTATCCTTTCCTTCACTTCTATTTTCGTTATTATTGTCATACTCCCTATCTTCACTATCTTACTTCCTTCATTACGTTCTCTCTTGTTTCTTTTGTTTACTTTAGTCTCGTATAGCCTACTCCTGTTTACCTACAGTTTCCTCAACCCTTAGACCAGTGGTTCTCAACTCGTTTCTGTCCATGGACTACTAACCTAATGAAAAAAATTTCGTGGACCATTTAAATGTTGAATGTCATCATGTATTTCATGATTATAACTTACATTATGACGGCAGTATTTGAATGTAATGCAAATCTTTTTTCGAGGGAGAGCACAATTTTGGGCATCTTGGGTTACTGTTAAGGGTGTCCAGCATACAGACGACCCGGGCGTTTCGGGACGCACTATCGGACAGGGCCCTGTGAACCACCTGAAAAGTCATCATGGACCACCAGTGGTCCATGAACCACGAGTTGAGAACCACTGACTTAGACGAATCAATATTGGTTTTCCTTTACACTTCCACAACTGGCTGCTTAATCCTCTGTTTTGTCCTGCCGCATCCTCCGTCCCTCCCCACCTCCTCTCTATTCCAATCTTACTTTTAGTTTTCCGGTACCCCTCCTCCTCCTCCTCCTCCTCCTCAATTCTCCTCTAATTTTCTCGTTCGTTTCCCTCAGCCTGCTCTCCCTCCATTCCTTTTTATCTCTGTTATCTCCTTAACTCTTTTCTTCAACCCATTCTATTAGATTGTGTTCCCCTTGCCTCTCACCTCTCTTTGTTCCTTTTCTCTCCCTCCCATTCTCGCTTTGGCCTTCCCATTCTCTCCGTTTTTCGTTCTTTATCTCCCTCAGTCTCACTTATTCCCGTTTTTTTTTTTCTCTCTCTCTCTCCCGTTCCACTGGTTCTGTCCTTCCCTGCCCACTAACGCAGCCAGTACCAACAACATACTCAACAAAAACACTCCAAGAGCAGCTGTCATCCATAACCACTGTGTCAGCCTATTCAATATCAGCCTAACATATAATAAAAACACACGCATTACCGATTCAATATCAGCCTAACATGTAATTAAAAAACACGCATTACCTATTCAATATCAGCCTAACATGTAACTAAAACACACGCATTACCTATTGCCATGAATGTTAACCTTCCTATTGCCTCACCCATAAAAATAAAATAATTTTTAAGGGTTTTGAGGCAGGAGCAATGTTGATGGTAGACCAAATATAAAACATTTGAGTCCATCATAAGAAAATATATTTTTATTTGCTTCAGTACGTCTGTCCTCTGGTAACACTTGTGATGGTGACGCAAATATGAACAAATAATTATATTCTATTATAAATAAATTATATTTAGTTTTGCTTCGGTAATTCGGTGGTCTGGTAACACTTGTGATGGTGCCGCATATATAGACTCCCTTGGAGATAGTTAACCTAGTCAGAATAAAATACCAAATGGGATAACTGGCACACCTGCAGCAGAGTTAATGGTATGGTAAATTAACTAAATATTTTCCTGTCCACGAGTTGCATTCTCTCTGCATTTTATATTGTACCTGATTCCACTATTGCCTGGAAATTTTAGTTGGAGTTCCTGGAGTAATTATTCGTGAATAATATGCTTGTGAATTTTAAAATGTTTTCATTATGGGAGTTCCAGGGATTCTCTCTTGCTTTACAATGAAAGTCGCTTCAACTTTTTGTGTCTAAAATATATTATATAATGTTCTGACTGCCGCTGAACATGATGGTAAAAACAGTGTAAGGTATGGTAACGTTGGTATGAAGGGGGATTAAGAGGGGTAGGAGAGGGAGCATGGTAAAGTTACATGTAGTTGCCAATTACTGTATACTTTTGAGTCCGCTTGTAGCAAAGTTGTGAAAATATCTCATATTATTTAACAATTTTGATAAACAGGAGAGGAAAATAAATGTTTTTCATAACAAATGGTTACCGGAAGAGGCGATCTTGTACCAGGTCACAGACGAACACCTTATAATGTTATTTTCGAGGGACGTGGGGTTAAAGATTCTCTCATGTTTACAACTGTGGAGAGTGGACGGGTGTGCAATAAAGTCTTGGTGCTGAAGGTAATAAAGGCTGTTCACAATAACCCTCTAAACTCCTTCGTGTTGTCCTCTTCTCTTCGTAACACAATAGTCACTTCGGATGTGGTGTGATGTTGCATGAAGTGGCAAGGGTTACGTTACTCTTTAACAAAGCTTCATTGGCAGTGCAATTGGGGTTAAACTTTCCTAAGACTTATATGATGCCGGGATCAGGAAAATACGTATACCGTATTACCTAAAAACCGACAACACGACTTGAAAAAGAAAGGAAATGCCTGGTGTCAGTCATACAATCCTTATATCGTTTCCCGAATGGTTACAACACTGTAGATAAGGAGGTCTGATTATTGAAGTGGTGATGACTGGTTTACCATGACAATTGCAGTCGATAAAATACGCCATGCCTTAGTTAGGATAAACATAGAGATACTGGAGTCATAGGGAGACATACTCATCCAGCATTAATTAACTTGAAAACCTTAGAGGCTGCTCACTACAGCTATTTCTCTCCTTCGCTAAAAAAAAAAAAAAAAAAAAAAAAAAAAAATGGGGTAGGATGAACACCAACAGAGTAACCACCATATGACTTGTGAGAATTCCTTGTAAACCGAAACCTTGAACGTGGCATCCTCAGAACAGATGTCACGTGTGGGTTTGGAGTGAGGTACGTAGTGTTATAGTGAGACGAGAAGCTGGGCGTGAAGGGAGGAGGAGGAGGTGTGGTCACGTGCAGGGGAGGGAGGGAGGGAGGGAGGGAGGTGATGGAAGGTCCTGCACTCACCACTCTAACTTGTCAACCTCTCTCACCTCACTGTCTCCTCTCTCTCTCTCTCTCTCTCTCTCTCTCTCTCTCTCTCTCTCTCTCATTGTGGCCTGACTCATTTTTCTTCCTGAATTTTATGTCCCCATTTCTCTCTCTCTCTCTCTCTCTCTCTCTCTCTCTCTCTCTCTCTCTCTCTCTCTCTCTTAAATAAGATTATAGAACTCATCTTCATCTTTAATGCTTTAGGTTCTCACGCCCTCTATTCGCCGCCTCCCCCACTTTTTCCTTCCATGTCCTTATCTCTCCTCCCATCCGTCCCACTCTTTTCACCTCAACTCTCCATATCACCTCCATCTCAACCTGCTTATGACTTTCTTTGTATATTTTCCTTCCCTTTCGCTCCCTTTTCACACACACACACACACACACACACACACACACACACACTTTCTACATCTACATTTACCTGTTTTTCTTTGGATTCTCTCTCACCTTCATTCCTACTTTTTTTCCTTTCTTACTCCCCTCTTTTGGATCCCTACTTCCCTTACTCCTTCTCACCCCTTACGTGGCACAGTTCCTCCGTTGAACTTATGCAAGCCACAAACCAGTTCTGTTCTTTATAGTAGCCCAAGTGGACAAGTGGGTAGGAGGAGAGGAGGAGGAGGAGGAGGAGGTTGTGGTGAGTGAAGCCGCAGTAGTGGTGGTGGTCGGTAAGAAAAAACCCACAATACAATACTTCATAACAAATGTACCAGAATGGGATCCAAGTGAGGCCGAAATGTGTTGTGAGTATAATCGTTTGGATGGTGGTGGGTGTATCAGATTGGTAATGATGGTGTTATGAGAGATTTTTATCAAACACTGAACTGTTACCACACTGTTTGATTTTTACGATCGGACCTGGTATCCTTGAACTGTGTCTCAGCTTTCTAACTACTCTGGAATACTCTGAGATGAATACGAATGAATCAGCTTTCATACCACCAGTTATGATTTATATAGGCTAACAATAACAAGAATAATGAAGTGTGAAGTAGCACATAGAAAACATAAAGAATTGTTAAACAGTGTAAATCAAATTACGACGACTAAACATGGAATGGTGAACTGAAACGTTTGACTAACCTCAAAAACAATTATTTAACTGAATGTTTGTGGGCTGACGGGTCCTGTGTACACATGCTGTATTTCACTCTTGGTGACTTCTTTGATATTTTCCCCTCACAGTTTTAAAGGAGATTGGTTACAGAAGGGTGGGGAGGGAATGTTAGGTTGAACCAGATATGAAGTGAGAGGTTGAAGGTGGACTCCGCATAGCAACGCTTCCCTACCTTCGTTTCTATATGTAGCATTGGTCAAGTTGTGTGACCAGAGTGTAGAATACCCTTCCTTTTACCATTCATATACTGTTCGTTTCCGTATCTTTTTTTATCTCTCCTCTCCCTCGGAATATATTGCTACCACCTGTATAGTTAAAGGCCGGGAGCAAAAGCTACAGTACACGCTAAACACGTTTTTGGTGGTTCATACTTTTTTTGTTATTCTTGTTTGGTTGGAGTGTTGGAGATAACCTTTTCTATATATGGGTCGTTAGGTATTATCTAATAATATATACTCGTATTTATGGCCTATAGGTATGAGTGATTTGTACTTCCCATCCCATCTTTCTTTGTTTACCCACTCGTTTGTATTTCCCTTAATCCTAGATTATTCAATTTCCTTTTTTTTTTCGTTATGTTCACTCAAACTATCCTCTCTTGCAATTCCCCTGTATTTCAATAATTGCGAACATAATGCCTGATTTTTTTTTTTTTTTTTCATAGACTACTTCCCCTTCCACTGCAACCAACTGATTGATTGACTTCCTCTTCCTCACTTTCTCCTCACGTCCCCTCCCTTACCTGACTCACACCCGTCCACATCCACTTTCCCCCCGACCTTGACTCTTCTCTCATTACGTACTGTACTCTGTCGTTTCCGGGAAGTTGTCACCCGTTATTCTACCACCGTCTTCTAATTCCTGTTGCCCTTCCTGACTATTTTTTTGGTGTAATTCCTTCTCTGTTGTACCTATTTTTATCCTCCATTATTAGGCTTTTCGTAACTCTCCATGTTTCAAATTTTTTTCTCTATCATAATAATTCTTGTCACTTAGTCTTTCATTATGTGTGTATATATATTTTTACTATTCGTTTTCAGTCTTCTCGTTAAAATTTCGTGTCAACATCATTTTTTTCCATTCAAGCCATGCATATGTCATCCTGCTTCCCCCCCCCCCCCATAGGCTGTCTCTCTCTACTGTTTCTATCCCTTCCCTTCTATCCCGTTTCTGCATCTCAACCCTAAACCCTTTCCCTCCACTCTTGTCCCCCTCCTCCTCGTCTTAATTCTCCCCCTCTCTCCCTCACTTCCCCCTTTCCTCCCCTCTGTGGCTAATTCCTTTCAATCCTCTTTCCCAGACCCTCTTCCTGCTTTATCCTCTTCTCCCTATTCTCCTCGTTTGTTTACGTACTACACTTTCCCCTTCTCTTCCAGTCCTTGTCTTTCCACCCCATCCTCTTTGTTACTCTTCTCTCTATGAAATCTTGTTCTTACCCTCTGCCTTCCTTTTCCATCCCTGTAAAGTTATATTCCCCTCTTCCTCCTCAGTAAAGTTACCTCTCTCTCTCTCTCTCTCTCTCTCTCTCTCTCTCTCTCTCTCTCTCTCTCGAGACAACCACCTTGCCGATGGTGAGAGAGCTTGTGTGATCTGTTTGAATTTTGCTAGCTATGCTGGGGGACATTTAGTCCAGTTGGGTTACCCGTGCCAGAAAGGTAGCGTTATTAGGATCCTGACTAAGAGTTGTCAAATCTTCATGTTAATATTAAGTTTCACAACTGCTCTTCAACTGTCCTAACAAAAAAAAAAAAAAAACAAACAAAAAAAATCTTCATCACTTTCGATATAAGTTTTTATTGTTAAGGACCTCACCAGCTACCTTATGCCGTGTGAGAAGGGAGGCTTTGGAACCTCCTAAAACAACGCCTTTTAACGCTCACAGGTTTCGAAAGGGCTGAGATTGAAGGGATCTCAGGCGTGTGGGGTACGAGTAATGGAGATGCCTCAGGACCCCCGTAGGTATTCTCTTAGATTAATAAGCCTGACCAGCTCCCTGTGACCGTTCTTAGGTGCCTAAAGGCTCGACTGCTCTTTGGTGAGAGAGCTTTCGTGCCTCGCTGGCTGCCAGGCCAGTAAAAGATCTCGGATTAAGTCGTGGACATTTAGTTTTACTATTTGCTTTAAGTTTGGCCGCGGATGGAGGATTAGTAGGGATTAGTAGGACGACGGTTACACTTCAAGCACCCCTGTCGAAAAATCAGAGTCCCATTTACTTAGGACTCTTGTGCTGCTCAGTTGGGAGCTGCGGCACGATTGGGGCCGTCCGGCCCAGGGGAGACCTTAGGGTTGGTGTGCTTGGCTCATAAGGTTTCTGTTGGCCGAACGACCGAAAACCTTCTAGAAGTAGGCGGATGAGACTTATGCGAGACCAAATCACATTACCCTTTCTTTTGTATTATTGGTCTTAAATTGAATTGAATTAGAGCGAGATGACTGGTCCATCAGCAAGAAAATTTACATGTACTACATGCAAGGTGTACCGCTGGTGTGAGGACTTCAGCGGGAGGAGTGCGAGCGACCTAGACTCCTCGAGTGTTTGCGACTTTTGCAAACTCGAGGAGAGGTTGATGAAGCACATCTCACTGCTCACGAAGGAGAACAACTCCCTAAAGGAGGAAGTTCTCCGGATGGACTCACAGAGGTGTGACTGCCATGTGAGAGACAAGGCAGTCCAAGGAGCTTCTTCACCTGAGAGCTCCACCACGGTGGTAAAGACCAAGAAGAAGAAGAACAAAAAGAAGAAGAACAAGAAGAACAACAACAACAAGAAGAACAACAACAATGAAGAAGGAAAAGAGACTGCAGAAGGAAAAGAGACTGCAGAAAAGTGTGATGGAAAAGAGGAGGAGAATATGGAGAAGGGAGAAAAACCCAAGACAGTTGAGGAGGGATTAGAGGAAAGTGAGGAATCAAATAAGAAGGAAAAGAAATTGAAGAAGGTAAAGAAGACGAAGAAGAAGCAACCTGGAGGAAGTGACGAGCCCGGCAGGAATTCAAAACACTCTCGGGTTCCTCACAAGGCATCTCGTGCTCCTACCAAGGAGAGGCCTGTGGATATACACATTGTAGGTGATTCCCAGGCACGAGGGCTGCAACCCCTAATGGCAGATTGCCTTCACACTTCTGTGAAGGTGAATTGTTTGCCAGGTTATGGCAATGCTGACCTCCGAAAGGAAGCTGAGAGGATCCAAACGTCCAGATCTGCTGTCATTGCACTCATGGTGAGTGGTAATGACATCTACCTGAGAAATGGTAGAGTAGGCATGACTGAAGGAGTCCTCTCGGATGTGCTCGGTGCAGTAGACGACTGTGGGTTAAAAACCCGCAGAAGGGTAGTTGTTGGCATGCTCCCAAGGAGAGGCCCTTTAGGGACTGCTCTGTCAAAGAACATTGCAGTAAATCAGCGCCTGGCTGATTTGTGTACTGCCGAGGGGGTGTTCTTTGTGGACCCCTACACCTCACTCTTTGGTAGAGACGACCTCTACCAGAGGGATGGCACACATCTCTCACTAAAGGGGAAAGAAGTGCTTTCCAAATTAATGGAAGACGCCGTCCGACGATGTCTCAGGAGCACTCGACCGAGCGTGGAGGAGAGCCCTCGTCGCTATGCTAGAGTGACCCCAGAGAAGACATTCGCTGAGATCCTGAAGAAGGATATCCCCAGCACTACCAAGACAATGACCAAACCGGGAAACGGAGGAGTCTAGGGAGCCCTGCAGTTGGGGGTTCCCTGAAGGTTCTATTGTTCAACGCCAGGTCCATCCGAAACAAGTTTTTGGAACTGCGGGCCCTCGTTGCGACAGAGGAACCCGAGATGGTGGCCATAACGGAGTCATGGTTAAGAACCTCAGACAGAGATCTTGAAGGGGAATTCGTGATTCCAGGCTACCAACTCTTCCACAAAGATAGAGAGGACAGAGGGGGTGGTGGTGTGCTGTTGTATGTAAAGAACTCCATCAAATTGATGACCTGCAACATCACATCGAACCACGAGCTCCTTGGAGTTGACCTAGAAATAGGCACTGCAAAATACAGAACCCTGCTGCTTTATAGACCCCCTGGACAACTCAATGAGATGGACAGGGACCTATACCAGTTGCTGGGTGAACTAGTGGACGGCAGGGTGTGCATCCTTATGGGGGACTTCAACACACATGTTGACTGGGAAACCAGAGAGCCCTCTGCCGAGAACACACCACTCTTGGAGTTTGTAAATGATGAATTCCTCACTCAATGGGTAAGGGAGCCAACAAGAGGTGCTAACATACTCGACTTGGTCCTCACCTCAGAGGATGACATCATTCAAGACCTCTCTGTAAACGAAGAAATAGGTGGAAGCGACCACAAGCTTATAAGATTTTCAGTTAAGGTCCCTAATATGGAGTCCGTGACCCCGGTGCATAGAAAATTAGACATGGGGAGAGCGAACTTTGCAGGTCTTCGTGAAAGCGTTGCTGAAATGGAACTAGAAGAGGGAGAGAGTGCTGATGATCTGTGGAGGTCATTCTTGTCTTCCTTCATGGAACTTCAGTCGCGCTTTATTCCTCTGAAGGGAACAGGTCAGAAGTTCATTCAACCTAAGTGGTTTAATCGGGAAATCCGTAACCTACTAAGGGAGAGGAGAACTGCGTATCGTCGAGCGAAGGCATCTGGGGACTTTGACGGTCATAGAAGACTGAATCGAAACGTGAAGTCCAAAATAAGGGCGGCTAAGCGTGCTGAGGAGGTCCGTGTGGCTAGACTCTGCAAAGAGAACCCCAAGGAGTTTTTCAGTTATGTGAATGGCCGTAAACCAATCCGACGCAGGATCGGTCCCTTGGTGAATGAGGATGGAGCATTGATGCACTCTGATGCAGAAAATGCTAACCTCTTAAATGAGTATTTCTCTTCAGTGTTCTCTGAGGAGAGTGGTCCCATTCCCGAACCTTTGGACTCCTTCAGTGAGAAGTTGGAGTCAATGGTCTTCACCCAAGAAGAAATCGAGAGAAAAATAATCGAATTAAAAGCAAACAAGTCCCCCGGTCCGGATGGGTTCTTACCTAGAGTGTTGAAAGAAGTGCATGGTGAAGTATCATGGCACCTGTGCATGGTCTTCAACAGGATAATCCAGACTGGATGCGTTCCTAGAGACTGGCGTGAGGCAGAGGTGACTCCTATCTTCAAGAAGGGAGATGCTAGCCAACCGTCAAACTACAGACCCATCAGTTTAACCTCGATAGTCTGTAAACTCATGGAGAGCATCATGGTGGACAAAATAACAGCACACTTAGAATCAAATTTGCTACTGAGGGGTTCCCAGCATGGGTTCCGGCAGCACCGGTCATGCCTCACAAATCTGGTGGAATTCTTCCATTTTGTTTTCAGTGAGCATGATCGGGATAAAGCGGTCGATGTTGTCTACTTAGACTTTCAGAAAGCCTTTGATAAGGTACCCCACCGCCGCCTCCTTCGGAAAGTGCGTGCACTGGGCATAGACGGAAATGTGGCAAATTGGATAGAGAACTGGCTAAGTGACAGACGGCAGCGGGTGGTAGTGAATGGACAGGCTTCAGAGTGGGTGCCCGTTACTAGCGGTGTTCCCCAAGGTTCTGTTCTGGGACCACTACTGTTTATCATCTATGTTAATGACGTGGATGGTGACATGGTTGCCAAGATTTCCAAATTCGCCGATGATACTAAGCTTGGTATGAATGTCGCGAAAGAAGGAAATACTACCCGCTTACAAGAAGATCTTAGGAAGATCGGGGAGTGGTCTGACACGTGGCAAATGCCATTTAACGTGAACAAATGCAAAGTTATGCATATAGGCCACAGAAACCCCCGAACAGAGTATAACCTTAAGGGCAATGCTCTCGTAAGCACTGATACTGAGAAAGACTTGGGTGTAACTATCACCAGCGACCTCAAGTTCTCAAAGCAGTGTATTGAGGCTGAGAAGAAAGCCCAAAGGATGTTAGGGTACATAAAGCGACAGTTTGGATACCGGAACAAGGAGATAGTACTTTGTCTGTACAATTCCCTTGTCCGACCGCACCTGGAGTATGCAGTCCAGTTTTGGAGTCCTTCTTACCGAAAGGATATCGCTAGATTGGAACGAGTGCAAGCCAGGGCAACCAAACTTATACCCTCTCTTAGACACAAGAGCTATAAAGATCGGTTGGTAGAACTCGATCTGTTCTCTTTGGAAACCCGGAGACTGCGTGGTCAGCTTATCGAAGTGTTTAAAATACTACGAGGCTTTGACAATGTAGACTACAGGGACATTTTCCAACTCAGTGAGGGCACAACCAGGAATCATGGCTACAAACTTGAACTGAAGCGATACAACCGTGATCTGTGTGGTAAGTTCTTTACATACAGCATCTGCGGTACTTGGAACGCGCTTCCTGCTGATGTAGTCAACAGCAACTCTGTGGATCAGTTCAAGTCCAGATTAGACAAAGCCTTAAACCACCGTCTAGGTGTTTAAGCCGTTGTGCGAGTGTTCCTTGATGGTTTCACATGACACATTCGAGGACGGTCGCCTACTTGCGCAACTAAACCCACAGGTACCCTCTTTGTATGGATCGTAAGGTCCCTTAGGGTACTTCTTTTCCTTGTAACTCCTTGTAACTCTGTAATAAGATAGTTATAAATATTCTCTCTCTCACTCTGTAATAATATAAAGTAATAAATATTCTCTCTCTCTCTCTCTCTCTCTCTCTCTCTCTCTCTCTCTCTCTCTCTCTCTCTCTCTCTCTCTCTCTGTAATAAGATAAAGTGACAAATATTCTCTCTCTCTCTCTCTCTCTCTCTCTCTCTCTCTCTCTCTGTGTGTAATAAGATAAAGTTATAAATTAATATTCTCTCTCTCTCTCTCTCTCTCTCTCTCTCTCTCTCTCTCTCTGTGTAATAAGATAAAGTTATAAATTAATATTCTCTCTCTCTCTCTCTCTCTCTCTCTCTCTCTCTCTCTCTCTCTCTCTCTCTCTCTCTCTCTCTCTGTGTAATAAGATAACGTTATAAATTAATATTCTCTCTCTCTCTCTCTCTCTCTCTCTCTCTCTCTCTCTCTCTCTCTCTCTCTCTCTCTCTCTGTGTAATAAGATAACGTTATAAATTAATATTCTCTCTCTCTCTCTCTCTCTCTCTCTCTCTCTCTCTCTCTCTCTCTCTCTCTCTCTCTCTCTCTCTCTCTCTCTGTAATAAGATAACGTTATAAATTAATATTCTCTCTCTCTCTCTCTCTCTCTCTCTCTCTCTCTCTCTCTCTCTCTCTCTCTCTCTCTGTAATAAGATAGTTATAAATATTCTCTCTCTCTCTCTCTCTGTAATAAGATAAAGTAATAAATATTCTCTCACTCTCACTCTCACTCTCTCTCTTTCGGTAGAGCGTGTGATTGGTCGATTGGTTGGTTGATTGGTTGGTTGGGTTAGTGCCTCCCCAACCCAACCCAACCCATCCCATCCCAACCTGTCCAGTACAACAATAATTCTCGTCTTTTTGCTAAAATTCTCTTTTATAGGATTTATATAGTCAATTTTCATTTTACACTGGCATTATGTATGTGAAATAGTGTGTGTGTAATGAATGTATGTACTGTAAATATTTATTGTACACTACATTACACACCCAATATACAAGTGTACTGTACAATGAGGGTTTTCTGTACACAGTTTCATTACACACACTACATTACACACCCAATATACAAGTGTACTGTACAATGAGGGTTTTCTGTACACAGTTTCATTACACACACTACATTACACACCCAATATACAAGTGTACTGTACAATGAGGGTTTTCTGTACACAGTTTCATTACACACACTACATTACACACCCAATATACAAGTGTACTGTACAATGAGGGTTTTCTGTACACAGTTTCATTACACACACTACATTACACACCCAATATACAAGTGTACTGTACAATGAGGTTTTTCTGTACACAGTTTCATTACACACATTACATTACACACACAATATACAAGTGTACTGAACAATGAGGGTTTTCTGTACACAGTTTCATTACACACATTACATTACACACACAATATACAAGTGTACTGAACAATGAGGGTTTTCTGTACACAGTTTCATTACACACATTACATTACACACCCAATATACAAGTGTACTGTACAATGAGGGTTTTCTGTACACAGTTTCATTACACACACTACATTACACACCCAATATACAAGTGTACTGTACAATGAGGTTTTTCTGTACACAGTTTCATTACACACACTACATTACACACACAATATACAAGTGTACTGAACAATGAGGGTTTTCTGTACACAGTTTCATTACACACATTACATTACACACCCAATATACAAGTGTACTGTACAATGAGGGTTTTCTGTACACAGTTTCATTACACACATTACATTACACACCCAATATACAAGTGTAAAATGAGAGTTAACTGTAACATGTACTGGTGGTAATGGTAGGTAATATTACACCAACAGGCTGAGATACATCAATTCTAGAGTAAACCAACTGTAATGTGGACGAATCCGTTTGGGCTTCACTATGCTGCTGCTTGGTGGTGGTCCGCTCACTGTAACACCATCATCATCATCATCATCATCTATCACTATCTCTAACTCAACTGAAATGAAGAGGAGGAGGAGGAGGAGGACGGATTGATTGATTGATTGATTGATATTAGGAGGTGGTGGATTGATTGATTGATTGATTGATATTAGGATTAGGATTGGTTGATATTAGGATTAGGATTGGTTGATATTAAGATTAGGATTGGTTGATATTAGGATTAGGATTGATTGTTATTAGGAGGAGGTGGATTGATTGATTGATTGATTGATATTATGATTAGGATTGATTGATATTAGGATTAGGATTGATTGATATTAGGAGGAGGTGGATTGATTGATTGATTGATATTAGGATTAGGATTGATTGATATTAGGATTAGGATTGATTGATATTAGGAGGAGGAGGATTGATTTATCTTTTTTTCAGAGATTAATTCATTTTTTTTTTTTCAGAGATATTAATTCAATATTTGTCTTTTTTTCAGAGATATTAATTCAATATTTCTACTTGAAATTTTTTTTCGTA
>JAWQEG010005447.1:2500-15000 GCA_033782935.1 Petrolisthes cinctipes | reverse complement strand
CACACTCCAATTGAACCTCTCTCTACACACACACTCCAATTGAACCTCTCTTTATACACACACACACTCCAATTGAACCTCTCTCTAGTCTAGACACACACACACTCCAATTGAACCTCTCTCTATACACACACACACACACCACCACTGCCTCCTGTAATAAAATACCCACCTTGATCAATTGCGACTGGTTTTAATGGGAGTAAATTGGAGGGCTTATGATTCCTCCAAACTATGTCACAAAATAGATCCCATTATTAAGAATATTAAGGTGGTATATATATAATTATTTTTTTGGGTTACATTGGAGTGCCTTGATTCCTCCAAAGTATGTCAGGAAACTGGAGGATTCAGTTGCTCTCTCTCACTCTCTCTCTCTCTCTCTGTCTCTATCTATCTATCTATCTGTCTCTATCTCTGTCTCTGTCTCTCTCTCTCTCTGATTCCTCCAAAGTATGCCAGGAAACAACAGGACCAGATGAACAAATATAATGGTGTTTGTTCTGTTGTTGCTTGGAATAGTTTGGAGGATTCAGTTACTCCAGATTTACCAACACAAAACTTCCCCATTAATGTACGTGTGTGTGTGTCTGTGTGTGTGTGTGTGTGTGTGTGTGTTTCATGGCAATCTTTGAAGGACTCTCTGACCTCCAAATTTCTGAGTATCCCACATCACGGAGTTCCTTAAATAAATTATGAGTATTTTTTCACTGAGATCTGGAACCAGGAATTTTTTTACATATGCAATATTTGTTGTGTAATTTAATGTACGTGTGTGTGTGTGTGTGCGTGTGTGTGTGTGTGTACATGTGTGTGTGTGTGTGTGTGTGTACAGCCACAATCAAATAAATATCCACCAACACTTTCCTTCCATGGTACAAATAAATCAGTATCATATCAAAATATAATCATACAACAACAACACCTTATGTCAACTCAACCCCCTCAATTATTATTAATATTATTATTAGGTGGTGCAAAATTATACACGTGTTGTTCTTTACTACCAAGATTATTATTATTATTATTATTATTATTATTATTATTATTATTATTATTATTATGAGGTGGTGCAAAATTATACACGTGTTGTTCTTTATTACCAAGATCATTATTATTATTATTATTATTATTATGAGGTGGTGCAAAATTATACACGTGTTGTTCTTTATTACCAAGATTATTATTATTATTATTATTATTATTATTATGTGGTGCTGCAAAATTTTACACGTGTTGTTCTTTATTACCAAGATTATTATTATTATTATTATTATTATTATTATTATTATTATGAGGTGGTGCAAAATTATACACGTGTTGTTCTTTATTACCAAGATTATTATTATTATTATTATTATTATTATTATTATTATTATTATGAGGTGGTGCAAAATTATACACGTGTTGTTCTTTATTACCAAGATTATTATTATTATTATTATTATTATTATTATTATGAGGTGCTGCAAAATTATACACGTGTTGTTCTTTATTACCAAGATTATTATTATTATTATTATTATTATTATTATTATTATGAGGTGGTGCAAAATTATACACGTGTTGTTCTTTATTACCAAGATTATTATTATTATAATTATTATTATGAGGTGCTGCAAAAGTATACACGTGTTGTTCTTTATTACCAAGATTATTATTATTATTATTATTATTATTATTATTATTATTATTATTATTATGAGGTGGTGCAAAATTATACACGTGTTGTTCTTTATTATCAAGATTATTATTATTATTATTATTATTATTATTATTATTATTATTATTACGAGGTGGTGCAAAATTATACACGTGTTGTTCTTTACAACCAAGATTATTATTATTATTATTATTATTATTATTATTATTATTATTATTATGAGGTGGTACAAAATTATACACGTGTTGTTCTTTATTACCAAGATATTTACTAAGATGGAAGGAAAGTGTTGGTGGATATTGGATTGTGGCTGTACAATAATGCCTTTTTTTGTAATAATTTTGTTATAGGTATGATTTTACTGTTTGTGTGTGTGTATGGTAATTCATCTTATTTATTACACACACACACACACATACATATCATCTTATTTTTTACACACACACACACACACACACACACACACACACATATAATCTTATTTTTTACACACACACACACACACACACACACACACACACACACATATATAATCTTATTTTTTACACACACACACACATACACATATCATCTTATTTCTTACACACACACACATGCACATATCATCTTATTTTGTACACACACACACACACAATCATCTTATTTCTTACACACACACACATATCATCTTATTTTTTACACACACACACATATCTTTTTTTTTACACACACACATGCATTTCTTATTTTTTACACACACACACATACATATGTTATTTTTTACACACACACATATCTTATTTTTTACACAAACACACATATCATCTTATTTCTTACACACACACACACACATCATCTTATTTTTTGCACACACACACATATCATCTTATTCTTTACACACACACACACACATAATCTTATTTTTTACACACACACACACACACACACACACACACACACATATCATATTTGTTACACACACACACACATCATCTTATTTTTTACACACACACACACACACACCTCTCTCTCTCTCTCAGTTCGTGGATATATAATGAAGATTCTCTCTCTCTCTCTCTCTCTCTCTCTCTAGTAAGGTTATGTAATCAAACTCACTTTCTTTATCTTATGTTTATTTTATCTATAATTAATATATGTCACAATGGTTAACTGACAAAAAAAAAAAAAAAAATAATAATAATAATAATAATAATAACTAATAATAATAATAATAAATAATAATAATAATAATTAATAATAATAATAATAATTAATATTAATAATAATGGATGCACCTTACACACAGTAACTATGAAAAAAAAAAAAAATAAATAATAATAATAATAATATAAAATAATAAATAAGTATAGTCATTTTTTCCTTCAATGTCACAAAAATAAAAATAATAACAATAATATTATAAAAAATAAAAAATAAGAAGTACAGTAATTTTTTCCTTCATATCACAATAATAATAATAATAACTAATAATAATAATAATAATAATAACAGTAATAATAAAAATAGTAATAATAATAATAATTCATAGTGTACTGAAATAATTACAACATAGAGAAAATTAATGATTATGTAACTGTAATACAACATTATTATTATTATTATTATTATTGTTATTATTATTATTAGGTTTGTTGTTTTGTAATGTAAGACTATGTAACTATAATATAACATTATTATTATTATTGTTATTATTATTATTAGGTTTGTTGTTTTGGTAATCACCGAATCACTTGGTACACACACACACCAGTCAGTCAACCAACCAACCAGTCAGTCAGTCAACCACCAACCATCCATCTAACCAGTCAGTCAACCACCCAACCAGTCAGTCAACTATCCAACTACTCAACCAGTCATTCAGTCAATCAACCAACCAACAAACCAATGAGTAAACCAGTCAACCAACCAACTACCCAGTCAATCAACCACCCAATCAACCAGTCAACCAACCAACCAGTCAACCAATCAGCCAGCCAATCAGTCAGCCAATCAGTTTATGGTGATATGGGTTCTTCTTTCACAGTGTGTTGTTGTGGTTTACACGTGTGTGTTCTGAGTGCCAATGGTGCCGTGAACATGATGTGGCACTCGGAACACGGGTACACATGAATCACCTTCCCTCCTTCACTTTTATAATCATCATTATCATCATCATCAACAACACCTTCTTCTTCATCGTCATCGTCTTCTTCATCATCTTCATCGTCTTCTTCGTCGTCGTCTTGTAATGTCGGGCAGTAAAGTTCATAGACTACGTTTTCTTCGTATCCTTCCCCGAGTGAATAGTTGTCGTCTTCAACGTAAATATTTTGCTGTGTTGTGTTGTTGATAATATCGTCGTTGTTGTTGTCAGCCGCTGTTGTCGTTGTTGTGGTCACAGATGATAGGACCTTGGAGTAGTGGTAGTGTACTGGTCGTCGTGTAGGGTGTGGTGTTATGATGCTCGTTACTGGTGAGATGTTGTCCGTGTCTGTGTCTGTGTGTGTGTGTGGGACGGTGGTGTGTACGACCCTCATGTGAGCGGTCAGACCCTCGGAGCCTCGGAACTCGGCGTGGCAGGCCGGACACACATGGCTGTAAGGAACACTAGACAGGTCCCCGTGTTTCTTCATATGTCCTTTGAGATTGAAGCTGGTCATGTGTCTGGAACCGCACACGTCGCACACGAAGCGCTTGTCGTTGAGGTGCACGGCTCTGATGTGTCGCGCCACGTGTTTGTAGGCCTTGAACGCGGCGCCGCAGTAATCACAGGCATAGTCCCGACGAGGGCGGTGTGTGCGTAGGTGGTCATGGTAGGCGCCCTTGTGGTTGTACGCTTTGTGACACACAGGACACACAAACCGTCCCTCACCGGTGTGTATAACGAGGTGATTACGGTACGACTCAGCCGTCTTGAGGCCTTTACCACAGTGAGGACATACATACTGTCTCTCATTGGTGTGTACCCTCATGTGTCTCTTTAGGTACTCCTTGGTAGGGGCCTGATAGGTACACTGTGGGCATCTGTACCTCAGAGGTGCTCCGTGTTTAAACATCCGGTGAACACTCAGACTAATCATCTGAGTGAATGTTTTGTTACAGTCTGGACAAGTGTGTGTTCCTCTTCACGGGGCCATACCCAGGTGGACGTGGTTGAAGTGCACCTCGTACTTCCGCTTGGTTGTAAACACCAGACTGCACTCCGAACACGGGTGACTTTTCCTCACCCAGCGACTGTCATCCGTACCCCTCCTTCTACGGCCCCCCCCTGCCCCGACCCCCGCCCCGTTGGTGTGTGGGTCTGTTGCTGCTGGTGGTGAGTTGTGATCCTCCCCGCCCCCGCCGCTGCCGCCCCCACCACTGCCTGCCTTACCGCTCAACGCTCCACAGTCTGCAATGATGATGAGAGGCAGGGTGAGGACGGCACCAACCTATATACATACATACATACATACACTAACATACAAATATACATATACATACATACACTAACATACATACACACAAATATTTATACATACACACACGAATATACATACATACACTAACATACATACATACATACATACACTAACATACATACATACATACACACAAATATTTATACATACACACACGAATATACATACACATACACCACTACACTAACACATACATACATACACACTCTAACACATACAAATATACACACACACACACACTACTACACTCTTACACACACACAAATATACACACACACATACATACACTAACACACACATACATACACTAACACACACTACTACACTCTTACACACACACACACACACTAACACATACATATATACAAACAAACATATACACACACATACATACACAAACACACACACACACACACACACACACACACTAACACATACATATATACACTAACACACACACACACACACACACAAACACTTACACATTACACACACTCATACATTAACACACACACACACACACACACACTACTACACTCTTACACACACACACACACACACACACACTAACACATACATATATACACACACTCATACACTAACACACACACATACACTAACACATACATACACACACACAAACATATACACACACACAAACACACACAAACATACATATATACAAGCAAACATATACACACACAAACAAACACACATACATATACAATAATATCTTGTTGTTGTTGTTGTTGTTGTTGTATGTTTGTAATGAATGTGTATTGGGTTAATTCCACAGTGGTATTTATTGGTTTGTAAGCTTCCCAACCAACCACACTTGTAAGGCTTCATTATTTTCCAAAAGGTGAGTATCCACATTCACAAAATCTATCCAACAGTTAGATAATAATAATAATAATAATAATAATTATAATAATAATAATAATAATACCAGTAATAATGATGATGATAATAATAATAATAATAATACCAGTAATAATAATAATAATAATAATAATAATAATCACTGTATAATTTACTCACCAAATTCATAAAATAATTCACCCGTAAGTCATTTACACGGCTAAGATTCTTTCGTTTGCATGCTTACAAACCAATACCAACAACCACTGTGGAATCGACAATGTATCTTGCTTCTTCATCAGTATAGTAAAGTATAAGTATTTTGAAGTTATCATTTCTGAATACAATTTGTTCATCTTGTAGTTTTCTGTATAATTTTATATGTCATAAGTAAATTAAAATAGTGTTGAACCATTACATCCTTACGTACTCCATTTGTTATGTTAATAGTTGCCTGTTCTTCGTTCTTCAAATGTAAATGCGTTCTGTCGTTATTATATATATCTGTGCTACTGTAATTTTAATTTATTTATATTTATTTTCTGTTATTCATGAGTGCCTTTATCAAGTTTCCTCTGGTCAATTTAGTCAAAGTTTTTTTTTAAGTCCAATGACGTTACTGTTAGTACAGTTAATTCTCAATTTACACTTGTATTTTGGGTGTGTAATGAAACTGTGTACAGAAAACCCTCATTGTACAGTACACTTGTATATTGGGTGTGTAATGAAACTGTGTACAGAAAACCCTCATTGTACAGTACACTTGTATATTGGGTGAGTAATGTAATGAAACTGTGTACAGAAAACCCTCATTGTACAGTACACTTGTATATTGGGTGTGTAATGTAGTGTGTGTAATGAAACTGTGTACAGAAAACCCTCATTGTACAGTACACTTGTATATTGGTGTCACGAGTCAGACATAATACTCGTGACGTAAATTGAATTACAGAGAGTTGGAAAATTCCATACTGGGAATGTTCTGAAATATTCCATTCATGAGACAAAGGAGACAGGAGTGGGTTAAGTTGTGGGTGCAGCTAGTTAATCCGCAGGTACTGGATTAGTAGCCAAAATTAGAAAAGGGTCAGGAAGGCCGGGTTTCAACCGGAATTGCCACATTCAGTCATATAGGTGTTCGTACATTAAGTACATCTTGTATTGATAAATTATGCTACCAGGGTAACTTATGGTATTGCAAATGATCGTGAAGTGGAGGGAGATTATCGGGAATTATTAGTACGCCATAGGTAAATTGAAATTGCATGTATAACTAAAGTATAAGTGGGTACAATGTAAATCGTAGCCAGTTAGGAAAAACGAACAAAGATAGGAGGAGGAGTCAGAGAAATTTTGAACCAGTTAAGGAGGAAGAATAGGGGTCAGTTGGGACAAGACACACTTGAAGGAAGGAACACACTCGTATCGTCAGCTGCCCTTGCCTAGTGATCACGTAGACGCCGAATTCGTTGTATATTACACGATTTCACAAGGCTTTACAGTTGTATACTGACTAGTTGCATTGACGCTGGTTCAGTAACTGAATTAAGGTGAGGGGAGCTGGATCTTTGAAGAAAATTACGAGTGTGTTGTGAGACTCTAAAGTGTGAGACATTAGAAAATATTCCAACTTGCATAGCATTGATAGAAACTTACGGTGTTAACGTAACCTAGACTATCGTCACGTATACGAGAGCGAGTAGCTAGTTAGCGCTGCGTGAGTGTGAGCGTGTGTGTGTGTGTGAAATTAATTTATTCATGTTGGCATACTGAAGTTGAATAAATATAGAAATTTGCAATTGGTTGTTTGAATACACCAGTAGATTTGTTATCTATATAAATACATATATATCGGGAAGAACCCCCTTAACATAAAAAATTATTATGTGTATGGTGGATGGGGCCTAAAACGGGGAATTAATCCCCGACTTTTTGTTCTTCGCTGCAGCCAACCAACGAGATCATAAATTAACCGGGCAAGGTAAGTTGTAATTGTCATATTATAAATTACATTATCTATCATTCTCACATCACCGTCACAATTGGGTGTGTAATGTAGTGTGTGTAATGAAACTGTGTACAGAAAACCCTCATTGTACAGTTCCCCTCATTTCTCCCTCCTTTCCTCTCCCCTCTCTCTTTCATTTTCCCTCTCTCCTCTCTCTCTCTCTCTCTCTCTCTCTCTTTGGAATAACATCATGTAATTTCCGTAGACTTAATTAATTCATCTTTTTCACCACGTTCCATCCACACACCACATCCAAAAATGTGGGTTTTGGGAATAGGTAAAAAATGTTATCGAATCGCACATTTGACCTATGGGTGTGCAAGAATAGGTCATATGGGTGGGGTTGCCAGAAGGGGGGCTAAATTTTCTCCGTTTTCCTCTACGATGCACCGTTTTTGAGTTATGGCCTCTTTTTTGGAAATTTTTTTGAACCGATTTTTGACCATGAAGATCTATATGGATTTGGATGAAATTTGGAATGGAAGTACGGTTGGTAAATTGGGCTAGATAGATTTTTTCATTTTGACTCTATGACCTTCTGTTCAAAAGTTATGTCAATTTTCGTGTCTCAAAAAACTGACCAAATTATAACAATGATAAAAATAATGTTCAAGGATTAATTAAGGGGGTGCAGGAATAGGGGGACAGGCTTGGGGGGGTTTGGGGGGTGCAGGGGTGTTTGGGGGGTGCAGGAATAGGGGGACAGGCTTGGGGGGCTTAGGTGGGTGCGGGGGGTTTTGGGGGGTACGGGAGTAGGGAGACAGGCTTGGGGGGAGGGATTAGGGGGTTGCGGGAATAGGGGACAGGCTTTCTACCCACCCCAAGCCTATTCCCGCACCCCCCAAACCCCACCCATGCCTGTTCCCTACTCCCGCACCCCCCCAAGCCTGTGTCCTACTCCCGTACCCCCCCCAAGCCTGTCCCCATATTCCTGCACCCCCCCAACCCCCCCCCCCCCAAGCCTGTCCCCATATTCCTGCCCCCCCCCCAAGCCTGTCCCCTACTCCCGCACCCCCTTAATAGAGTTTGTGAATACGGATACTCACCTTTTGGAAAATAATGAAGGCTTACAAGTGTGGTTGGTTGGTTGGGAAGCTAACAAACTAATACCACTGTGGAATCAACCCATAAAGTTAGGAGTCGATTCCACAGTGGTATTGGTTTGTTAGCTTCCCAACCACCCACCCACCCACCCACGTCTCCTTCACACCCACGTCTGCTTCACACACACCCACCCACCCACCCACTTACGTCTCCTTCACACACACCCACACACCCACGTCTCCTTCACACACACCCACACACCCACGTCTCCTTCACACCCACGTCTCCTTCACACACACCCACACACCCACGTCTCCTTCACACCCACGTCTGCTTCACACTCACCCACCCACAAACCCACTTCTTCCTACCCACACACCCACCCACCCACGTCTCCCGCCCACCCACACACCCACATCTCCTTCACACCCACCCACCCACCCACGTCTCCTTCCCACACACCCACACACACACCCACGTCTCCTTCACACCCACCCACACACCCACGTCTCCCTCTCACACACCCACACACACACCCACGTCTCCTTCGCACCCACCCACACACCCACCCACGTCTCCTTCACACCCACCCACCCACGTCTCCTTCACACCCACCCACCCATGTCTCCTTCACACCCACCCACCCACGTCTCTTTCCCACCCACCCACCCACGCCTCCTTCACACACACCCACACACCCACGTCTCCTTCACACCCACACACCCACGTCTCCTTCACACCCACACACCCACGTCTCCTTCACACCCACACACACACCCACGTCTCCTTCACACACACCCACACACCCACGTCTCCTTCACACCCACACACCCACCCACGTCTCCTTCACACCCACCCACCCACGTCTCCTTCACACCCACGTCTCCTTCACACCCACGTCTCCTTCACAACCACGTCTCCTTTACACCCACGTCTCCTTCACACCCACGTCTCCTTCACACCCACGTCTCCTTCACACCCACGTCTCCTTCACACCCACGTCTCCTTCACACCCACGTCTCCTTCACACCCACGTCTCCTTCACACACACCCACGTCTCCTTCACACCCACGTCTCCTTCACACCCACGTCTCCTTCACACACACCCACGTCTCCTTCACACCCACGTCTCCTTCACACCCACGTCTCCTTCACACACACCCACGTCTCCTTCACACCCACGTCTCCTTCACACCCACGTCTCCTTCACACACACCCACGTCTCCTTCACACCCACGTCTCCTTCACACACACCCACGTCTCCTTCACACCCACGTCTCCTTCACACCCACGTCTCCTTCACACCCACGTCTCCTTCACACACACCCACGTCTCCTTCACACCCACGTCTCCTTCACACCCACGTCTCCTTCACACCCACGTCTCCTTCACACCCACGTCTCCTTCACACCCACGTCTCCTTCACACCCACGTCTCCTTCACACCCACGTCTCCTTCACACCCACGTCTCCTTCACACCCACGTCTCCTTCACACCCACGTCTCCTTCACACCCACGTCTCCTTCACACCCACGTCTCCTTCACACCCACGTCTCCTTCACACCCACGTCTCCTTCACACCCACGTCTCCTTCACACCCACGTCTCCTTCACACCCACGTCTCCTTTAGACAGGTTGAAATTCGCACTGCCAAAACTATTTCATACATTTCTACTCGTTGTTTATCACCAATTACGACGTTAAGGGGGTGCGGGGGTAGGGGACAGGCTTGGGGTGGGGGATGGGTTAGGGGGGTGCGGGAGTAGGGGACAGGCTTGAGGGGGGGTTGGGGGGTGCTGGAGTAGGGGACAGGCTTGGGGGGTGCAGGCGTATGGGGACAGGCTTGATAAGGGGGGGTTAGGGGGGTGCGGGAGTAGGGGACAGGTTTGGGGGGTGCGGGAATAAGGGGACATGCTTGGGGGGGGGGTAGAAAGCCTGTCCCATATTTCTGCACACCCCTAACCCCCCCACCCCCTCCCAGCCTGTCTCCCTACTCCCGAACCCCCCTAAACCCCCCCCCCCCAACCTGTCCCCCTACTCCCGCACCCCACTAACCCCCCGCAGCCTGTCCCCCTACTCCTGCACCCCCCAAACCCGCCCCCCCCCAAACCTGTTCCATATTCCTGCACCCCCCTAACCCCAACCCCCCCTCCACCCCAAGCCTGTCCCCCTACTCCCGCACCCCCTCACTCCCCCCAAAATTAATTACACCAACTTCATTCATTTATGTTTTTTTTATTTATTTACCATTTATATATATATATATATATATATATATATATATATATATATATATATATATATATATATATATAAAAATCCATTTGCATTTTATTATTTTTTTATTTTTTTATTATTTTCATCTTTATCTTCCATTTATTATTCGTTTTTTTTCATTTTATTTAAATTCTTTTCTTTTTTTATTATTTTTGAGTTTTACCTTCTTAATTAATTTTATCAATGACTCACACCAAAAGATTAAAAAACAAGCAATGCATATTTTAATTTTTATTGAAAACAAAATCTGTAAAAAAAGATAAAACAATTTGGAAAAACAAAAACAAAATCTGTAAAAAATGAAAACAAAAATCTGTAAAATAAAGAAAAAAAATATGTAGAATAATGAAAAATATCTGTACAAAAATGAAAAAAAATATTGTTGAAATCTGTAAGAAAAAAGTTATTGCATTAAAATCTGTAAAAATAGTTATTACATTAAAATCTGTGAAGGAAATTATTGTATTATTTTGGAACTAATAGTTAAAATACTCACCATTTTATAACAGACGATGTGAAGGCGATGGTGGTAGTAGTAGTAGTAGTAGTAGTAGTAGTAGTAGTAGTAGTAGTAATAGTGTTGGAAGTTGTAGTAGTGGTAGTGGTAGTGGTAGTAGTAGTAGTAGTGGTAGTAGTAGTAGTAGTAGTAGTAGTAGTAGTAGTACTAGTAGTAGTAGTAGTAGTAGTAGTAGTAGTAGTAGTAGTAGTAGTAGTAGTAATAGTAGTAGTAGTAGTAGTAGTAGTAGTAGTAGTAGGAAGGAGCTTGTTTGTTTATTGGCACTGTCAGGAGGAATCAGAAGCCTCCAATTTTCATACACGATCACAGGGTCCTTAAACGCTCCCCCCCCCCCCTCCCCCCTGTCTGTCTGCAAGTTATGCCGCCCCCCCCTCCCCCCTCTCTGTCTACAAGTTATGTGTGTGTGACTGTGTGTGTGTGTGTTCTTCCCTATTTGTATCTTTACAGGATTGAGTCCAGCTCGTAAGTAATGTCCCGTATATTAAATAAAATCCTATTATCATATTATTCTTTAAAGTTATATGTATGGTTTTGACACACACCATTTCTTCTTATGGATGGTAATTTGTTCCGTGTGTGCGTGTGTGTGTGTGTGTGTGTGTGTGTGTGTGGATGGTAATTTGGTCCATGTGTGTGTGTGTGTGTGTGTGTGTGTGTGTGTGTGTGAAAGGCGGCAGGCATACTAAAAGA
>JAWQEG010005446.1:25000-36632 GCA_033782935.1 Petrolisthes cinctipes | reverse complement strand
CAACATTGGAGCTACGAGTAGAAGCCAGGAGGAGTAGAGTAGAGTAGAGTAGAGTAGAGTAGAGTAGAGTAAGCACGCACACGGTGTTCCATTTCCTGATGAATGCCGTCATGCAGAAGACAAGGGAACAGTGGGTGGGTACGACTAGTGGGGATGGTAGTGGTGGAGATGGTAGTGGTGGTGGGGGTGGGTAAGATAGAGTAGTGGTAGTAGTGGGGGTGGGTAAGATTGAGTAGTGGTAGTAGTGATGGGTGGGGAAGAGTAGTGGTGGGGATGGTAGTGGTAGTGGTGGTGGTAGTGGTGGTGGTGGTGGTGGGGGAGAGTAGTGGTGGAGATGGTAGTGGGGGTGGGTAAGATAGAGTAGTGGTAGTGGTGGTGGGTGGGGGAGATGGTAGTAGTGATGGGTGAGGGAGAGTAGTGGTGGAGATGGTAGTGGGGGTGGGTAATATAGAGTAGTGGTAGTAGTGGTGGGTGAGGGAGAGTAGTGGTAGAGATGGTGGTGGTGGTGGTGGTGGTAGTGGGGGTGGGTAAAATACAGTAGTGGTAGTAGTGATGGGTGGGGGAGAGTAGTGGTGGGGATGGTAGTGGGGGTGGGGGGTAAGATGGAGTAGTGGTAGTAGTGATGGGTGAGGGAGAGTAGTGGTGGAGATGGTAGTGGGGGTGGTGGGTAAGATAGAGTAGTGGTAGTGGTGGTGGGTGAGGGAAAGTACTGTAATGGTAGTGGCATTGGTGGTAGTGGTGGTGGTGGTGGGTGAAGGAGAGTAGTGGTGATGGTGGAAGTGTTGTGGGTGATGCTTCTTGGTGAGGATAGGGAGAGTAGTGGTGGTGGGTGAGGGAGGTGGTGGTGGGTGAGGGAGGTGGTGAGTGAGAGTAGTGGTGGTGGGTGAGGGAGGTGGTGGTGGGTGAGGGAGGTGGTGGGTGAGGGAGGTGGTGGTGGATGAGGGAGGTGGTGAGTGAGAGTAGAGGTGGTGGGTGAGGGAGATGGTGGTGGGTGAGGGAGGTGGTGGTGGGTGAGGGAGGTGGTGAGTGAGAGTAGTGGTGCTTCGGGTGGGTGTAGTAGTAGTAGTAGTAGTAGTAGTAGTAGTAGTAGTAGTAGTAGTAGTAGTAGTAGTAGTAGTAGTAGTAGTAGTAGTAGTAGTAGTAGTAGTAGTAGTAGTAGTGGGTGACTCTAATCTTGATTCTTGACCTGTCCTACATAAATTATTTTTATCATTATTGCAGTTCCTATATATATTGTTTTTATAATTATTTTTCGTTTGCTCTTTTTTTTTTCTACATTATTGACCTCTTTATTGCCCACCACAGTCTCCTCTTGTCCAAGCGCGAATATCTATAAATATCATAACTAAGGGTGACTTCAATAACTATTTGGCTATTCTCCTCAAGTATCAGGCTGGATAGGATTCCCGTGATTTATGTTAGGCAGCAGTAAATTAACTTTGACAGCAGTTTATATTGTACCCTAACCAACTAGTGACTTATAAAGCAATATTATAGTGAGAAAGCAAAACTATTGACTGCATAATCATCTCGAATGTATTAATACTTTTGAGAGTATTTAAACTTATATCCACGATTGTACACGGGAGAGGGAGTTGTGCAATGTTGTGTCGTGATGATTTGCTTCGAGTTACACAGACCACCTCTTAAACGCACCATACAGTGTGACCAAAAAGTTATCCTTAATTTCAAACATGTACCCAACACAGTCCAATGCTATTACACAAAGCCTATGATCGACACACCATGTTTTAATTTCTGCGAGTCCTACTTTAACACTAACAAATTTTTCCAGTATTCGGGAATTAATTTGAACACGTTCTATTTGTTGTTGCCCAGAGAACGAACGTTTAGGCGACAGTAAACTTCATGCCATCAGGGGAAAAGATTGTTATGCTCATTCTGTATTTGTGGCCGACCCTCCCCCCTTCATTGTACTATACTGCCTCTTACACTGGCTCCAATTTCTTAATATCCGCCTCGTGATGTTGGTTGGTGTTGTATGTCGCGGTCGGGTCGTGGGCAGTCTGAGTTGACTGTTATGACTCACCCAATTGCCGACTAAAATACTTAATGAGAGAAATCTTTAAGCTGTGACGATGTAACTTTTTTATGAAAGAGGCAACAGTAAAAGGAAAGTTACCCACTCAGAGCTGTGTCGGGAACGGAGAGGAAAAAAATAATCTACCCATAGTTAAGAAAATGAATACACACGAGTTGTTTTTTGTATGGAAGGTTGTATGAAGGAGGGGATGCTGAGGACGTTAAATCGTTTCATTGCATAGTGATACATAATATGGTTGCAGACTTATCACTGCTTGTGGACTTGGCAAAATACCCGTTTGCTAAGTCGAGAAAATGTATAAAATGTTGTGCAATTTTTACTTCCAAATTTTCTTTATACAAGTTTCCTGAAAAAGGCAAATGTTGAAGGGTAGAGGCAGAAAACGTTGCATGCATACTTTCCAAAACAAAAAACAAGTGTCTTTTCATCCGACAAATTGGCACGATTCATTATATTACGAATAACTAAAGTGGAGCAATGAGAGAGGCGAGTCACAACTGCTGCTGGGAGTTGTAAAGTCAAGATTAATGGTTATGTCCCACACGACCTCTTGTAAATTCAAATGAATGATGGAGAGGTCTCGCTGCTTTAGCTATCCATGCGTGAAGTCGCTTGTATGCGTATATGAATGAGTGCAGTAGTAAGTATGTGTTCTTTTCCCGCCAACCCAATATTCTAAGGTGATAGTATACTTTTGGTACAGTAGAGCGCCTTCATTCCTCCAAAGTATGCCTAGAAACAGAACCAAATAAACGAAAATAATGGTGACCTGTTGCTTGAAATAGTTAGGAAGAATCAGTTGCTGCAGGATTTACAGTACAGTATCAACACTACACTACCCCTTTAAACGGTGAGCATAGCATTGTGTTCTCGAGAGACAGGAAGCAAAACAGAGTGTACTGTATATCCTTCACTGAGTCGGGTTGGAAGGGACTGGACTGGCATGAAGAGGAGTGGGTCATGTCGTTGTCGTGAGGTATGATATATGTTACTTTGTGTGGGTGGAAGGGTCGGGTGGACTGGCTGATGGGTTGGAATGTTGGTGTGGGAAGAGGGAATTAGAATGGTAAAAGAGATGGGGAAGGGAAAAAGGGTAATTTTTTTTTTTTTTTTTTTTGCTGGGCTGGGAAAGGAGGGGATGGATATGATGAAGTATGCATGTAGTGGAGGAGGGAAAACAGAACATAGTCTGGTTGAATGGTGGTGGGAAAGAAGTGTGTGTACATATATGGAAGGACTAGGAAGAGCTTGAACAGAGAGGTATATTTAAGGAAGGAATAAAAAAGAGTGGGAAAAGAGAGTTGTATTTCAGGAAGAGATAAGGACTGTCAAGGAGAGGCATATACGAAGTGGGTGTGGAAGACTGGAAGAGAATGTCAGGACCCAAAGGTTTTTTTTGGAAGAAGGAGTGTTGGGATGATAACGGGTTGAAGAAGTTGTGGGCGAGAGAATGATGGATTGGGAAGGGGAGGGAGGATGGAGTGTGAGGGATAGAGAAGGGATGGGAGAGAGAAGGGATGGGAGAGAGAAGGGATGGGAGAGAGAAGGGATGAGAGAGAGTGCGTGTGTTGTAGCATTGTAAAAGTGTGAGAGTAAATGATGGGGTATGGAAGGGAGGGGAGGAAATGATGGGGTATAGAGGGAAGAGGAGTTTATGATTGTATGGGGAAGAAAGGAGAGAGAGGGGTGCATGAGAGGTACTTAAGGGGATAGTACAGTGTTGGCAAATCTGGAGCAACTGATTCCTCCTTACTATTCCAAGCAACAGAACACCATTATTTTTGTTCCTCTGGTTCTGTTTCCTGGCATACTTTGGAGGAATCAAGGCACTCCAATGTACCTAAAGTATACTCTCCCCTTAAGTGTTATGGGTGAAAGCTGAATATTATTATGCTATAGTGTTTAAGGTCTGACTTGTGGCTCCTCCTAACCTCTGCCAGTCACCCAGACCATAATTCCATCCATCCAAGTCGACGAAGCCTACTCCACCCTGCACCCATCTCACTCCACCTACCTAATTCCACTCAACCAACTCCACCCACTTCATCTCAACCACCCAGCTCTCTCCACCCACCTCATTCTGCTCATCCCACTCCACCCAACTCATTCTATTCAATTCTCTCCATCCAGCTTTCATTACAAACCTCCTATCCCACTTATAGTCACTCCCACTTAATCACTACCTTTAAACACACACACACACACACACACACACACACACACACACACACACACACACACACACACACACACACACACATATATGAACAGTTCACTTTAAACTCTACTACAATTATATTACACTGATACACAAGCCATCACCCTCACACACACAGGAAACTTCTATTGTTCATGTACATCCTCTTTGATCATGTACAAAAATATAATCCTAATTTTGCTTCTTTCCCTCAAAATGCAACTTAATATCCCAAGTCTAGAGGAGAATTCATTCAGGCGGGAATGTCGACAGGGTGATGAAAACCCACTTTTTTTCGTATGCCATTGTGCGTTTTCTTCACCTATATATTTCCAATTCAACCTTCTCACCTCAAGCATGTAAAGAAAATATGTATATACTCCCAATTCTTTGTCCTCTTCACTCGAGTGTGTAGGGAAATATTCCCGGTTCTCTGGTCCTTCCCCGAACAAGTAATAAACTGCATAAGTCATCTGGAAGCAATCACGATCAGGAGCCCGTGAAATGTCAGGCGAAAAAAAAAAAAAAAAAAATAGAGAGATTCTGAATATTTACTTTCCCCGCATTCATGTTCAGTTGCTCACAAGAAAATCCCTTTCACCACTTTACGAAAAACTGCAACGAGGTAGAAGTGACAGCAGGATACCCGGAAGATTCCAATCAATAGAACGTTTATTATCAAATATTTATGCTGTTCAGAATACATACTACGTTAAGTAACATATAAACCTTCCATCACTCCTTAGGTGGATTGTACAGTACAGCATAAACATTAAGAAGCACCAATACCATATACGTAGCGATATTACAGACTGATGTATCTCTATGTAACGATTATAATGTTTTGTCCAATACAGCACCGGTAGTATGCATTACTGTGTAAGTCATTATGGCACCAAAACATATCCATTTGTGTATACATAAATCATAAATTGTGTACAGTAACTCTTGTTGTCATGTACAAAATCAAGGAAGGCCATAAGATTTCATTTTTGACATTGAGAAGATGCATAGTTGATAAGGAGTTCAAACGAGACTTAATTTTCCCAGCATCCAGCCAAGATGAAGGAGAAGATGCAGCCTCCCAGTGGAAACCCTCATCTCCAGGGTCTCTTCCTACTCGGCTAACTTCTGCCACAACTTTAAATGGGACTTGGTGAATGAGCCGGCGTGAGAGTTGCAAGTGATGGGGGATGTTAAGCTTTATCCCTCGATGATCGCCGATATAATGTTGCACTTCAATTAAACTTTCCAGGGATTTAGTGCATTGTACAGTTCTCTTTATTACATGTTACTGCACTTTATTACATTTCACTGTACGCTTATTACAATTTTAATTTGTTATACTATTGTACATTACTGCACTCCGATCTACCCAAACTACATACAGTGCAATCATGATAATTATATACTGTAATTTTACAACACACCGTTAGGAAGGATTACGTAATAACTATTATGTATTTGTGACTTCTGGTTATAATCCTTAAGTATGGGTACCCAAGCTGAAACCTATAGGCTACAAACCGATATCAAGTGGTTTGTAATTTACCAGACGTTTTCCCCCCAATTTCCTGGACGCTACTTTTGCCTTCCATTCTACACATAGGTTGGACAATTAACAGAGGGTTTAAGAAACAAAGAGAAAGCCTATCCCACTCCACTGTTTACTTCATATAAAAAATAGTATAGTAGAGAACAGCTTTGCTTCAGGTGTAGATGTGTGTGTGTGTGTGTGTGTGTGTGTGTGTGTGTTGCTGTTGTTGGGCAATGAGAGTAAATGAATAAAGGTGAGGGATGCATGAGTATGGGCGTGGTTAGGTTTGTGAGGATGGGAGAGTGCATCAATGTATTATATTGGTTTATGAGGCAGCGAAAGTATGTGAGTATACATTTATGAGTGAGCCAGTGAGTGAGATCGTGTCTTGAGTGTTGTGTTTTCTTTTCTTCCTGACCCATTGAACCTTTCTTCTGGCTTTATCACAACATACATATACACGAGGGGTGGGTGTCAGATTATCGTGAAGGAGAGAGTTGTTCAAGCCTGCCTACTCCACTGTCCTTGTTGGTCATGGTGGGAGGTGCAGGGTTTGGTGTTCAGGATGTAGTACAAGCACATTTCGTTGTGATATATTACACACGCACACGCGCACCTACACATATAAGGCTCAGCTACCAAGAGAATATGAGTTGAAGGGGAAAGAATCCATTGTGTAGTTCGATGAAACTAATAATCAGTCTAGGTGTCAGAATGGGTAAGAAATGGAATCGGGGGCTGGAGTGTTGAGATGTGTGCTAGTAAACCGTGTAAAAGTAGTGAAATAGATTCAGTTTAGTTGAACGTGGGAGAAATGGGTGAGTGAGTATGATATAGTAGGTGGGCTGGGAAGAAAGTGAAATGGACAGAAGTAGGAAGAGGTAAAAGTAAAATTATTGCAGAATTTGGCATGTAAGTATTGGGATGTAAGAAATGGGACTAGGAGGTCAGTGTGGGCGTGGTTGAAAAGGGAGAGGGTCTGTGTGCCTGTGCCCTGTGTGTGTGTGTGTGTGTGTGTGTGTGTGTGTGTGTGTGTGTGTGTGTGTGTGTGTGTGTGTGTGTGTATTAGCATAGCGGTTCAAGCAATCTGGAGTGACAGGTGTTGGTTGGTTGACTGTACTTACCTACTTACCAGGTCAGACGAGAGAAAGGCTCAGGATGTCAGGATGAAGGAGGAGTTAAATTTCTTGGAGAGGAGGAAACTTTTCTTTTGTTGACTTTCTTTCCCTTAATTTATTCGTTTCTAAAGTCTAGGATGTTTGGTCCTTCATTCATTCATTCACTCAGGCATCTAGTCACTCACCTTCCTGTAACCACTAACATAATCTCGTCATATGCACATTCATTCAATTTCTTAATATTTAATTGGTAAAATCACCTCCTTTACCTCTCTGCTTCTCTCATATATGATGAAGTGATTAGTGAAAAGTGAAAATGTACCATCAAACTGACGAGCTAAAGCATTCTCCTTTTCATTGAAGTATTCTGGTAAGGGTGGACTGACGAATGATTGATTGATTGATATTAGGCGCCGTAACAGTGGTGGACTGACGAACTAAAGCATTCACTCATAACTGAAATATTTTGGTAAGAGCTCGGGGCTGTTCGGCCAGACAGCTTGAGGAACTTCAACAACAACAACTAAAACATATTCTTGTGACTGAATTATTTGGACTGTAAAACTATCGTGACTGAAGTAAGCATTTTGGTAGGAGAATGTTGATGCACTGAGTTGGTGGTGAGGTGGACTCGGCCACAGTTTTAGAGGGATGGATTCCTTGAGGTGTGTTAGCATGTGTGTTCGGCTGATTTTTGTCTGTCTTTCAATGTGTGATAAGGTTGTGTCCCTGTTTTGTGTGTGTGTGTGTGTGTGTGTGTGTGTGTGATCCATAATAGCAAATAACCTTCTCCCCATGGAAACAAGATCACAAAATATCAACAACAGGCAACGTGTTCGAGAAGTCTGGACAGACTAAAGATCAAAGCAACATCACAAGTGCAAAAAGAAACCTTGTTCACTTTTCTGTACCGAAACCCGAGTCCAATAATCTTTTTTCCAAGTGAGAGATCACAAACACTATATATATATATATATATATATATATATATATATATATATATATATATATATATATATATATATATATATATATATATATATATATATATATATATATATATATATATATATATATATATATATATATTAATCACTGGCCAACTGTTCCGGATACTAACCTGCCCCCTTCACAAACTAAGGCGACCAAATCCCACCTACAGATTGTGTGTATATGTGCTCGCTTCAGTGAGGAGTGTACATCACTGTGCGTGTGTGTGTATAACCCTGCATGAGTGAGTGTGCGTGCTATGTGTGTGTGTGTATATGTAGGTGCGGTGCCCCCCTCAGCCTGCCAGACACCAGATAGCACCCCATGCAACTCCTCTTGGATCAAATTCCCCTCACCTCGCCTCGTGCTGGAGATACATACCTACATACAAACATACACAGATCCTCTCTAATACATACATACACAGACGCTCTCTGACACACACACACACACACACACACACACACACACACACACACACACACACACACACACACACAAATAGCCTCCATTAATATCGACGTGGCAAGCATGTAACTCACTTACTCACATTGTACTGGTTGTATTGCACAGGGAAATATACACACAGAGACACACAGAGGCAGGCAGGCAGGCAGGAAGGCAAGAGTCGAGGCGTGCAGTGATGTGATTTAATAGACTGGTTACTGCCCCTGTGTCTGGTTTGTTTGGGTGGCAGGGTGAAGTATGGAAAGAGAGAAAGAGAGGAAAGATGAAGAGACAGGGAATATGAAAGAGAGAGAGAGAGAGAGAGAGAGAGAGAGAGAGAGAGAGAGAGAGAGAGAGAGAGAGAGAGAGAGAGAGAGAGAGAGAGATTTATTATCTAGTGAAACCACAACGTAAGGTGTGTGTGTGTGTGTGTGCGTGTGTGTGTGTGTGTGTGTGTGTGTGTGTGTGTGTGTGTGTGCGTGTGTGTGTGTGTGTGTGGTCATTAGTGGTGTCGAGAGAGAAGATTGACGACACCAGTAACATTATAGTGTAAGGTCAGCCTGGGTTGGTGTTGACGTGGATTGAACGAAGGCATGTTGGTTGGTAGAGACGACTACACGTTTCAGTTTGTGGGTTGGGAAACTATTAAGGTGTCTAGTTATTTTTAAGTGTACAAGATCTTAGGTGGAATATAAGTAGTTGTTGTTGTTGTTGTTGTTGTTGTATATCTAGGCATAGTACCCAACATTTCAACTAACCATGCCAGAGTCTAAGATCAAAAGCTTGAATAAAATTACAACTTTAAGCAAATGGGAAGGAAAAAACAGGATTTGCTGCTATGAGGACAAAAATGATTACTTACTTGTCGAAATTGATACAAAAATGTGCCAGAACCCAGGTTTATTGGTTGATGCAGTGATGGTGAGTTGTCAGCTGTGTTTCTCAATGCTTCATATTTTATTGGAATCACTTCTGTCTAATGCGATAGGATACTAACAATGCTTTTAATTAAATGTCACAATACCTTCTTTTTTTTTCTTTTCTTTTTTTTTGTCGCAGGGAAACCCAACAGATAAAAAACAATATCAACTAACTCTATGACATCATCCCACATCTTAGGCAATAGACGTGAACGAACGTAAAGTTATATAAAGTGTCAGTGGGAAGCCGCCGTTGTCCAAGAGTTAAACTTAAGGGGCGAACTTCATACTGGTAAATTGGAAGGCTACTGATTCCACCAAACCTTGCAAGAAAACAGATCCCCTATTAGTAACATTCAAGTGGTTCGTTTGCTGGTATAGTTTGAAGCAATCGGTAGCCCTCCAGTTCACCAAAAATGGATTCTCTCCGGCTTAACACAAGATAAAATATAATATAAAAGGTGGGCGTAAAGGAGGAGTATTGGTTCACTGGAGACTCTGGTGACCGAGGCCCCTCACTCACTCACGGCTGTGTGGTTTCTGTATTTATTGTTTCCTTTAAGTTCTTCTTTTTCATTTAGTTTTAGCTTCAATATTCGGTGTTTTCTTTATCTGTATATTAATTTGGGTTTCCATTCGTTCAGCATAAATACATGTACTGGTATTATTACTATTATATCTCCTTTCTGTATTTATTGTTTCCTTTAAGTTCTTCTTTTTCATTTAGTTTTAGCTTCAATATTCGGTGTTTTCTCTATCAGTATATAAATTTGGGTTTCCATTCGTTCAAGCATAAGTATTATGTACTGGTATTATTACTATTATATTTCGTATATTGCTGGTACTCCTACCCTTGTATGCTGACTATAATCCTTGCCATGCATTAACTAACTCCAAATAAAAAAAAATATAAAAAAAAATCCCCTTAGAATTGAGCTTTACTTTTATATAACTAGCGAGTGGCTCTGACCTCCTCCACCTCCAACACACCTGACTTCCACTCCCAGACAGATCAAAGCCCCTCCGCTCTCTCACAAAGGTTCCTTGGTGCGACGGGTCCAGGAAACTGAGTGAGTGAGTGAGTGAGTGAGTGAGATGGTCTGTCTGCAATAAAATGACGTGGGGAAACCTTATGTTGCACCCTTTGTCTCGTGTCCAGCAATGAATGGTTAAGGGTTACTAAGGGTCTTATAATGTAATGTTATCGATGAATTGGAGGTCATATATTCGTTCAAAATCAGCCACAAAACAGATCACCTATAAGACTTGGCATAGTCTGGCTTGCCTTGTACTGCCTTGTCTAGACTTAACTTCAGTTATTATGTTTGGATGTCCTTTCTTCAATAGTTTTTGCTTAGACAGATAAAAAAAAGTAAGAGCATCTCATATTTCCTGTCTTTACCTTCGCCTTCATATATTTTTGCAGCTAAAAGGAAGAAGAGTGAAGGCAACAGATTGGAACAAGAAACACACGGCTAATCAACAATAGCTTGGTGAAAGGTGAGTAGTACAAGCAAGCAGTAATCACCGGGTGGAATAGTGGTAGTGACAAGTGAGACCTGTTAGGCTTCATGCAACAACAACCCCTGTGTGCTCTTATGCATGTTACACGCACGCAGGCGCACGCACACACACAAAAAACATGCAGTGGGAAAGCCATCATATTTTCTGAACTAAAGTACTATTTGTAATATCAAATAGTTTTACCTCATAATCACATATTTTTTTAACTTACACTCCTTTCACCTTCTCCTATCATCATCATCATCATTATCTGCGTCCTCCTTCTCGGCCCTCATTTTCTATCACTTCTTTTCCCTTCCCCATTCTCCCTCCTTCTCCTCATCTAATCCTTCCTTTTATACCATTCCTCTCGTCTCTTCTGTTCATGTCTTTAACACACACAGGCGTAGATCATAACTATTCTCTGGTTGAGTGATTCAGTCCCTCGGCGTCTCACAACTATTAAACTCTATTCAGAATGCAAAGTGATCGGTAGCAGTCAGAACCAAAGGAAATCATTAAGACTAAGTGACCGAAGACTAAGTGACCTAACAAAAAATGCTGCCCTACATCACTACAGTAAATCCCTTTCCTATACCATTACCACCTCTGCTTCCATTTCCTATGCTTATGGAGGTAGTACAGTGTTGGTAAATCTGGCCAGACTGATTCCTCCAAACTATTCCAAAGAACATCTCACCATTATTTTTGTTAACCTGCATGGTCCTGTTTCCTGGGATACACTGGAGAAATCAAAGAGCTCCAATGTACCAACAGTGTGATATCCCCTTATTAATTAGTTACTGTAATAGAAAATATACCTGACAACTGAATTATTAAAGCAAAAAAATAGTA